>OMNM01001022.1:15890-40427 GCA_900302745.1 Parablennius parvicornis
CCAGTATCTTCAATTATATCACAACATGTAGCAGAGTGGAAGAAGCTGTTTAGGTGCTCAGTTAAAAAAAAAAAAAACACAAAAAGAAGCAAATCAGCTAAACATTGCATATATAAACAGGGACACTCTACAAGTCCATTACACGATGTTTGCTGATGCAAAATCTTTGTTCTTTCCAAGCCTATATGGCACACACAGCCCTGTTTAACAACAACCCGCATTAGGTGCACACACAGTTTGCATGTGATTTGTTAAGAATAAAACAATCAGATATGTGGTGCAAAACATGAGTATTCAGATCAGGGTCTTGGATTAATAAAATTCTGATTACAGAAGAATGATCTGATGGTAACTCATCACTTCACTTTACATGGAACACTGAGACTCCAGCAAAAATTTGGTGTTGGACATGATGGACATCTGGAGGAAGTTAATAAATATATCAAAGCAATACAGCATGAATGTCTCTCATCATAACAATAGCAGCAGATCTGCTTATAGCTCCACCAGTTTGCAACTCTTTTTCAAAATGTGGTAAAATAGACACACAAACCATTTATTTTGATGGATTTATATTCCAAATAATTAATTTTGCAATTCTCCAATTAATTTGATCAAATATAGATAGCATTCAAAAATGTGTATATGTTCCATAATATCTTTAAAATCTTCCAATTAATATGAAAAACTGTTTTGCTTTGCTACGTTATTAAATATGAGATAAAGGCATCAAAGAGGACCAGAGTATTAAAGTTCTTAAATAAAACTTTTATTTAATAAAGCCTTCTGACAACTAAATGGTGGTAACAGTATTATGTGATTTTTACTATTACTTCTATTTGGTTCAGATCATAGTGAAAAATATCAAAGTCTGTTTAAAAAGTGGGGAACTAACAACAATTTGCAAATAATTCTCATACTAAATTGTTACCAATGTCAGGTATTATTGTCCAGGTCTACAAGACATTTCATATGATTATAATTTATGGTAAATTTTGAACAGCACAAACAGGAAAATATTTGCTTTTTTGTTATTTTTAGTCTTTCAATTTCCTGTGAGATAAATAGTGCTTTCTTTGTTCCGAATAATTTATGGTAGTGTTTACCAAGGGGGGTTGCTGTAAGAGATTTCCAGGCAACCTGCCATGTATACACCAAGATTGAATCAGGAAAATGGTAGTTCCCCTTTTTTTATTGAGACATCCGTCTGATGCCTGAAGTACTGCAGCACCAAGTCACTCTCCTTCAAGATTTGTCACTATGTCAGTGTATTAAAGGAGCTAAAAGAAGACTTCTCACTTTCACTTCTATGCCGTGACCAGGTTTATGTCAACACATAATAGTAATCTGATAAGCATGTAGGTCACAGCATCTGAAAATGTGACACTTGGTTTTTACTGTGACTGTGATCTGTTAAAAGTTTGGACAATCAAAGAGGAAACAAACTCCACTATCAACAGAAAGCAAGAACAGAAAATGCTGTAGAACAGATATATCTGATTGGCTGTGTGCTACCACCTCTGCACTATAAACTTTGGCTGCACTTCTCATCCTCACACCTCTGTTTCTTTATCATTTCAGCTTTTGGAATAGAGTCCCTTCCCTGTCAAAAACAAGGGCATATGGTGCAGATAGGATCATTACAATAGAGCAAGGAAGAAAAATGTCATAATCTTCGAAAGGTTCTCTCAGTCTCTTTCCTCTGCTATTTGATCTTTTGCCTAGTGAATAAATGAGCACAGCCCACTGCAGCACTAGTGTGTTGCGTGTAGTTGAGGGATTATAATAAAGCCCATGTATGCCAGTCAGGAAAAAAGAAAAAAAAAAAGAGGCTGATATCCTCTCGTCTGTATTACCTTGCTTTTGCATGCACTTGCAGGAATCAAAGAAATACTGTTCAGTGACATCCTTTTTAAAGAAGTGCTATTAGTAAGATACTGCATGTAGAAATTCTTGCTGTGTAAAAATACTGGTACATGCTGCATTCACTGATGACCAGCATCTACGTACGCAGCAACATATGAGACGTAACTGTTCTCGGTGCCTTTTGAAATGCAAATGTTTGTAACATGGATGGACGCAAATCTGTGTTTTCTATTGCGGTTTAACCTCAACAAACCAATCTGCTGGTGGATTGCTTTCATGTTGTATCTATCAGCAGCATTACCTCTGGCCACAGTTACAGGAATCAAAGATCATCTCTGACAACACACAATGAGACAGGCTTATAGCGTATTGTGTTCATACAGTCAACAGACAAAAAAAAGAGTAAATGACATTGAAGCGTGCGACCAAGATATATTTTGCAAAAACACTGTCAAATAAAGTCATGAACTAAGTGCATTTTATCGTTAGTGTAAAATAACATCGGCAGTGATGAAAGTCTGTATTTGAAAAGCCTGTAACTATTGAACCATATGACATGACTGTTGGTCTAAACATTTACATATACTCATTCACATGTTTTATCTGAGAAAAAAAAAAGGACAAACTTTTGACTATAAAAGACTTGCTGTACATTACTCACCCAGCCAAATCCCCATACTTATGGTACCCAACATGAGCGTCTTCATGCCAGCAAAACCATTAAAACCATACACACAAACCAAAAGCTGACAATGGCAATAATTCTGGATGATGCTACTCCTTTCCATCATGTCTTTTGTGCACTCAGTTTTGATCCATTTCAGCTCATCATTGTGACACCTGTTTCAGCCAGATAGACCGTCTCTAGCTACCTTTACTGCTGTAAAACAAAAGAAACTGACTTAAAACAAAGAAACAACCCAACAAATCTTCTTTATGTGCCCATTTTCAGGTAAAGCAACACTCACTAATCTCACATGACAGTATTGTGCTGAAATGCACGATTTGCATTATGCCATGTTAAATTGTAGCACACCATCAAGGCATTCAAGCATTTCAGGTCTGTTCCTTCTGATTCATCTTTAGCTTAAACCACCAAAAATGGTGCCAGACCATTAACTCCCAGCAGTACAGAAAGAGTTTTGGTGTTTATCTGAAATAGTTTATAAAAGTCAGGTAAAGGGTGGTTCAGAGGTATCATGTTTGAAGTTAACCACTGAGCCATGACTACTTCTGCTGGGCCTCTATCTCTGGCTGGCAAAGACTCTTTCTGAAAAGTGTTAAAGGGATTTAGACTGACGGTGAAGTGAAAGTAACTTCAACCCTAAAAGCTATTCCCAACCCTTCTTTAGTGTACTTTTTCATTTCACCAGCTCAGAAAAATACAAAGGAGGCGCTTGCAACATTTATCAAATTCATTGATCTTTTGTTCAGTTGTAAATATGTCACATTCATTTTGCCAGTGCAGCTTGAAATCCCCTCCTCTTTTCTAAACATTAGCACCAAGCACTGGCTCCCATACAATGATTACTTTTGGGAGGAGCTACCTGCTTCCCGACTTGCTCCTCACTGTGCAAATATTTGCTTAAAAGACTTTGAGAAGAATTTTGGTAGCTCAGGTTTGTTGCTTTTGTTGCAACTCTCTGAATCTAAATTGTGAGATTTAAATCTTTGGCCATTTTTGTCCTGGTACATACAGCAATTCTATCATTAAAACTCATGTTTTAAAAATGTGATTCTAAAATGCAGTAGGTACACTATGAAGATTGAAACTGTGAAAAGTGACCATTGATGATTTTTTTTAAAGCTAGAATCGGTTACCCTTTCCTCCATAAATATTGATGCAAGCATGTGTTCCATGCATGTGTTAACACGACTTAACGCTAAACCATCAAGCTGCATGGTCATGATGACCTTAAATAAAAATCGATGAGGAACAAGAGCCTGTGTGTGAGTACAGACACTCGGGTAAACAGTGGACTCTGCTGGAAAAGGCAGCTGCTCAGGACATTGCTTATATAACTAATGTAACACAAGGTTGGTTCTTGCCTACAGCCACCAGATTAGCTACATGTGCCTTAAGGCAAAGTATGCAACGAAGCCCAAATGAGGTGTTAAAGACACTCACAGCACAGGCATTGGTGAAAGGTAAGAAAAATGGAAGCATGTGTTTGTCCTTCTGGCTATGAATTATGGAGGAGCTACCTGTCGTCTTTGCTTTGCGGCAGCACAGGCCTTCTGAGATTCTGTACTGTGACAGCATACACAAGCCTCATTTACAGAAACCAAAGGGATTATATGACAGCGCAGACACATATATTTTTAATGACCCATTATCACTGAGAAATTGCATCAGCTCCTTTGGCAGCAAGTATGTGGCTGCACTTTGGCAAAACCTGCATGAAGTCCATTAGGCTTCTATCTTGGGTAAGGGAACAAAACACACACACACACACACACATACACACACACATACACACACAGGGTAGTGAAAGCAGGTAGTCCTGGTCAAGAGAAATGTGCAAGCTAAAAGGGAACAAGGGTGTGTGACTGGTCTCCATTATTTTCAGTTTCAGTAGCACTATTTTTCTATGTTGCTCTTTATTATCACTTTTACTTGTTGACTCCTGATGCTGCATCAGTGAAAGTGATGCACCACTTTCACTGTGAGCAGGAGTTTGACACCCACATGTGCACATGAAGCACAATATTACAAGTATATGTTTGGTTCTTCCTTCAAACGATATTTAATGTTATAGTAGACCAGACAAAGAAAACGCATCAAATAATTGTACACTGCTGAAATCTAAGTGAAGCAGAGTTGCCACACATTGAATATGAAACATTTGCTATTAGCACCAGATCACATACAGAATATGCTGAGTCTCACACTATATTGGACTTCCAAGGGAATTTCGCAGGTGAAGATTTTGTCATTAATTACTTTTGGGGTTCATAAGGAATATAAATGATCGTACTATTGGAGAGACATCTGCTTTGAAAGTAGAAGACAGATGATCTGGCTCTTATATGTGGGCTGCAGCTACTTTGTTGAACCTTTTGTATTATGCAACAGCTGTAATGGATATTTAACAAAATCATTAGTTTTGACTTAAACCAATAGAACAATTTTTATGATATATTTCTTAAAAAATGAGAAATAAATGTATGGGCTAGAGAAACAAGTAAATGTTGCATAAACATTATTTATGTGTAACACTTGACCATCCAGTTCACGATGAAAAAAATATATTAACTATTTTGAAATACAAAAAAAGCCCCAAATATTTGTGTTCAGACTGGCTTCTTTTGGCTTCTTCCTCATCTGCCCTTCATCCTCTTGCAAAATGTCCACAACCCTCTCAGCTCCAGTCCTTCAGAAGTATATCTGGATCTTTTAATTCTTCATCTTCGTTGATTCTGTCTTATGAGCCTCTATTGTCCATAGAGAAAAAAGAAATCCTTGAAAATGAGTATGTTGTGTTTCTCCTGGATGTCCTCAGAACTGGAGGATTCAAACTCCGTCTCCAAATCAAAAGCCCCTTGAACCTATTTCCACTTTAGTTTGGAAGCAAGACATCGGTGGTTGTTCAAGTCAAGACTAGGCCACAGCAGAGTTTACAGTTCACATGAGGTTGATGACATTGAGCGAGTGTACTGTATACTGTAACATATGCAGACAGACATGCTAGGTTCATGTGTGATATGTCACTAGTCACGCACGAGGCTAGCTTCAGGCAAAATGTTAGTCTTCAAAAAACATCGCTGATGAATCAAAAATCAGCCCCCGGGGTCAATGTTTTTATGATTGCTCTTAGCACTGCTCCGCTGCGCCCTCCGTTTCTCTTTTTCTCATGCTACATCTCGCTCATTATAACTTTCTCAGTCATTATCACAGTCTCTCAGAGTTTCACGTTCACCAAAGATCTATGTGCCTCTCCTCCATGGATTCAGACCCACTTATTTTACCTCTCGGTTTGCACAGTCTCTCTTTCTCTCTTGCACTCACTCTCTGTCCATCTTGTTACAGCCCAGATTTATTGCAGCAATCTGTCAGTGCTCCTGTCTCGCCTCCTGACAGATTCTGTGGCAACCATTATGCATATGTTGTTGTTAGCATCATATAGACGAAAACACCAGAGCTATAAAAAGCTTGCGGCAGATAAACAGAGGTGAATGAATGTTGTCTTGATGAAATCTAATTCACCAATGACTCATTATAAGAATCCTTCCATTGATGGTGCGTTGTATAATTGGAGCATTTGAAAAGTTAATCACAATTACAAAAGCAGTTTTATTTTACTCATTTGGTAAATGGTAAATGGATTTTACTTATATAGTGCTTTTTAACTTATTCACTGAATAATCTTGTTCAACTAGGTATGTGGTGATACGGAATTGCAAAAAAAAAAAAAAAAAAAGTATTACCCTCAATATTTCATGTCAGTCATACAAATGGGTTTTGAGAATAATCTCAATTTTAATTATATTTTCTTGGGATCCACAATTTAAAAAAAAAATAATACTGTTTTATACAATTTTAATGGTTTTGGAGTGAATGTTTCCACATCTCACCTTGCATTTTCATACAGCATCCAATTCAAAACAAGAAAGCCCATTTTACCTTGTGAATGGAAAAAAAAGTAGTTATCCAAGAAATGCCATGGAGGGCCCTGCTAATTGGGAGACTTTGGCTCACCTCTGAAGCCACCACACTCACAATAGAAGACTGCTCTGAACTAACATACCTGGAGGCAAAAATACAAACTTAGGCATAAAAAAAAGCTCATTTTGGAGGATAGTTTGACATTTTTGTCAAAAGTAAACATCCATTATTTGTTTGTTTTTTTAGGCAATCCTTCATTTACTGTGTAATTTGGCACAAAATGAATATACAACAAGTTTCCCTATTCAGTCAAGAAAATACCGTGGCCATAGGAAGTAAAACACATAAACAAAAGCTACACACTAGCTGCTGAACTTGGCACAAGCCAAAGTTAATTCCTGTGGGGCAGCGTATATCTGTATGTTTGCCCAAGGCAAAAGTTGAGTTCTATGAATAATTCATCTCTTTACAGAAGAACGCAGAGTTATTGTTTGAAATATGACTAAAACCATTATTTCTGACAGAATAATTAAACATTAAAGGGCAAGACAGATGCACATTGTACTTTAATGACATTTGAATGGTGCAAAGCAAAACAGTGCTATACACAGAGTATATGAATGAATGTGGAGGTACTAAGAAATGATGGCTTACAAATAAATGGAAAGCCTTTCTTTGACTACATGTACAGCAAGCTTTAAACACAGCAACATTTTTCCATTATTTCTGTGATATATCAAGAGGATTACAGTAAATAAATCCCCATATTAACATGTTTACTAAAAGTTTGAGAAGATAACAATTTTCCAAATTGTTAATGCACGTCATCTCAGAGCCGCAAGTTCTTTGCAAGACTGAAATATATTTGTATGATTGAGGTGATGCTTCAGGGAAAATTGCTCTAGATTACACTGTGCCGCCTGATGTTGTTAGGGATGGGTGTTTATTATGTGCATACATTATGCTATATCAGGTGCAAAATACAACATGGCAAAACTGCTGTTCAAAGGGAAACACAAAGGAAATATGCACTTTCATTCTGAATCTGTTCAGTAAATGTGACATAAACAATGGCTGCTTCTTCAGAATACGGTTATTCTATACAACCTGTACCATCAGCCTGCTAAACAAAATATCTGCCAACATCCTACACAGGGAATAAACAGTGCCAATTCCTCATAAACTGTCATGAACACATTTGTACAGTCAACCTGTCAGAAATTCATAAACCACACAATCTGCTTTGAGAAGAACTCAAAGCAAATTATAAAAAAAGACAAGGACAGACCAATGTAGCTGATTATATCACAATTATTAGATTTGAAAACTCTTGTCTTCAGAAAGAATCTCAAACTCTAATCCTAAGGTACTTGAATTGCTGCGCATAGCATTGCAGCTGCTCACTTGGCCAATACAACAAGATTAGACTCAATAGAAACTACTTGGTTTGATCTGGCTGACCCTGTATCAGTTTACACACGTAACAAATAAGGCACAATGAATCCTTTGCCCTTGTAAGGAAAACAAGAGTGCTGCTATCGCTTGTATTTAGTCTTGTAGACAGAGTGTGCTGTCGGTACTTCTCCAGCCAGCCACAATCTCGAACAACGAGAGAGGTGAATATGAGGTGGACAATGAAGGAGAATGAAGTGTGAAGTTGCTATTTCGTAGAAATGAAAATCTCACGTGGACTATGCGGTATATTACATTGATAGTCCATCCACTCAAAGATCTGCGAGTCCGACATGATATTGTGTATGTGTCAGTTATTTTCAATAACCACGTCAAATATACCAATCAGCCATAACATTACGACCACTGACAGATGAAGTGATTCACCCTGGTTATCTCTTTACGGAGGCACTTTTATGTCCTTAATTACTCAGCAAGTGTACACTTCGTCCTCAAAATACATGAACCAAACTCACAGGATTTTAAGGATCTGCTGCTAATATATAGGCGCTAGACATTTCAGAGCAGTGGTGATAGCAGAGGGGGAACCCATACATATATTATGCAGGAGGTCATATTGTTGTGGGGTATCGTTGCTATATTACTGATACGGCACACATTTTAAGGTAAACATTCTCTTCAGGGATTTGCCTTAATATTCACGAAGCTAATAATTAAACAAGTAATCTGCTGATCACTGCTTAATCTGTCTTTCTTTTTTTTATGTTTTGTGATGAAGTAACTCCCACGGAGCTTTTATTGCTGCAACCAACAGGGAACTGTGGTTTGTAGGGTCTGGCAACAATTACAATGACACAATGTAATCACTGTAGTACCCCTACTATTATCAGATTTCTCAATAATAACCATGAAGGTCATGATTTTTTTTCCACAATGGAAAACATCTCTCTAGTACTAACACCGTTTTCTGAGTTGTTCCCCAATGCTACACATGTAACAGAAGTGTGTTTCAAACATTACCAAAGCCATTACCATACTTTTATCCCCGCTTAATTCTTCCAAACGCTTATGGCTACACCTTGACAGCAAAAGACATTGAATCCCCATAATTCTCTAACTCAGGTGTGAAACCCTCAGGTCACTGGGCTACAGTCAGGAGATGATATTTTCCACTGACCTTTCTCTGCCAGTGCACTCAAGCTGACACTATGTCTGAAAGGCTTATGGTATGCTATCGGTCATATGAGGGACAGACCCAAGACACAAATTTGACATTCTACCCCGGGCACATACAAATTTCAATTACCTGTAAATTATACACTGAAATGTGATTTCTGTTATCACTCTGCCTATAGGCAAGGTGCCGCTTTCAAGCTCCAAAGTAAACAGAATTTCTCTCCTTACACATCTCTACCTGGAGGTATAAAACTTAAAATGCACAAGATGTTTGAGCCTTTGTGCAGTTCTTGTGCATTGTTTTGATTTAATCTGAGGGGGGAATATTAAGTATATAAAAAACAACAAAAAGACAACACACATTTTTGAGGAAGGGAAGAAAATTGCCACACACAAAAAAAAAGGAAAAACGGCTCTGGAGCCACATGTGGTTCTTTAGCCCTTCTGTAGTGGCTTCCCCGAAGCTATCAGACAACTGTACATCAATGATCATTTTACCTTATTCACACACCAGTCATTTCCAAAAGGGCTCTTAACTTGTGGCGAAAAAGGTCTTTCAAAAAATAACTAATGGGGGGAAGAAAATAGCTAAAACCACCATAAATAAGACAAACATCTTTAAAAAAAAAAAATGTAATTACTTACATTAGAATCAGGGAAAACCATGCATTATAGCTTTAAAGAGCACCAAAAGTGTTTTTAAAAAAAAGATGGAGGGGGGGACTGCTAAAATCAGTTCCAAAAAAACCAGCTGAAACTGTAATAAAATTGTTTAAATGTTTAAACAGTATATCTAAACTATACATGAAACTTTTTAAGCTGTGCCACATTTTAAAGGTTAAACATATTTTGTGCTCCACTTAAATTTGATCTGGTGGAAAGTGACAAACACTGCTTTTTTAGTCTGAAAGGTGGCAGACCCCTGGCCTAGCTTTTGCAAAATATTTAAGTTTGGTTATAAATTGAAGTTTATAATAGTTGTTGATTGCTTCTGACCACCTCTGTACCTTTGACATTATTAGTTCCTTCATACAATCTGTGCACTCCAGTTGCTTGGTTGGATAACTATATCAAAGTATATATTGCACCACAGAAGCCCTCATCATCAGAGAGACTTTTCAACAGCCTCTGTCTCTACACTCGCTGGAATAAATTCGGCAAGCCCAGGTGGGAATGCTGCTTGGCGGCTTCCACACTCCATTAAGCTTGTGCAGGCAGTTTAAGCAAAGACTGCATTTGGATGCAATATTTATGACAAAAAAAAGACCTGTGGGTGCCTGGACTCCATGAGCAGTAGGAGAAGGCAACGGGATCCGTAAATTGTCGGACTGGATCATCACGAAGGGGATTAATCTGTGTTTCATAAGCACAAAGCTTTTTATAGAATAAAAACATCTGCCTACATTTCAGAAGCTCTTTATGACTAACATGGAATATTGAGCAGAAAGGTATCAAGGTCTTCTTGAGATCTTTGCTGAATTATGTATATTGAGAGGTGCTTGGATGAACGGAGCTCTCGGGAATTTGCTTGCTTCATCTACTCCCTACAGGCCCCTGCTGCTTGACCTTCCTGCCCATTACCTATGGTACAGAGAATTTTTCATGTCAACACAATCAATTTTTGTTTGCCCTGATCATATTCTGTATTGACACCTCTAGAACACAAACACTGACATTATCACTGCTGGGTAATATGTGTGTGCCTGAAAGAAAATGCGAAGCCATCTCCACCAGAGCTGTGAAATTCAAGCATGTATATATATTGATGAAATGATTCGATACAGTCCAGCATTTGCCTTCACTGAATTATCGTTTATGAATAAAACCAAATTTTCCAGCAAATTCGGTTTTAGATACGAGGAAAGTCTGCAAGTACCGAACATTTTTCCAGCGGCAGACAGACATTTAACTTGAGTGTCAGCGACTGTAAGCATCAAACATCAATTCAAATGTACAAAACACTGAGAAGCATGAAACATAATCTCTACAGGGAAATGAATGATGGAAGTGTGAGCGTTTTGTTTGGCAGTACCCCGTCACCTCTGACCAGCCTGGAGAGTAGGCCTCCATTACTTCACAGGCTCTTTTCTATCCTCATTACTAACTGAAAACTCACAAAAAATAACACAAACACGTCTCCCTCACGGCCCGCTCTCCTTGGTTCACTTTTGAAGTGAGAATATTTCTGTGCTACTACACTACAGTGCAGTCCAACAGAGTATAAGTAATAATTGTCTGTACCTCAATGAGAGTAATCACTGAAATACTCACCAAAGTCTCCTGGGACGAAGATGTCATAGACACAGCTCTGGCCTCTGGTGTAATTATGTGGGTAGTTTGGGGATAGCACAGTTCCCTCGGAACCAGTGAAGTGACCTCCACAGGGAGCTACGGGCACAGGAAGGCAAGCAAGACAGAGGCACAGTTAACAAATGTGAAACAGCCAGCTCATAATACCTGGGGAAATAAGGCAATAAAATACAATCAGCCAAACCATTTTAACTGGCACATGTGCAAGGTAAGCAGTTCATATCACAAAATGAGATAAAAAGCCACCTTTGAACTTTCAGCTGCTGACAAATATAATTTTGGCTGGAATGAAAAATAATTTGACATTTCAGAGACACTTAGGGGACATTTTCAGGAGGAAAGAAATCGTAAACAGTCCAAGTTGTATTCACAGGGTTAAACTCCCACGGGAAACCAACCTATGAGAAGAAAACTACTTTTTGCCAGACAAATAAGAATAAAAAAAAAAAACAAAAAAAAAAAACACCATCAATCAACAAAACACACAATCACAAATGTTGTGGTCGCCTCTGACTTTTAATCAGCCCGTGTTGCCCCGCAGCATGTTTTGAGAGATTCACATTCAACTTTTCAGCCATAAATAGGTTTTCTATCAAACCTCCCTCCTATTCTAAGATAAAATATGTATATTCTAATATTAAGATGCATTAATGCAATTTATATAGCTGAAGTCAAGTTACACAAATAGTTCTCACGAGAGGTGGCCAGCACCTGTTATACCAAAATCTTAGTTCTGGGCAGAAACTGTACCCTTTTCATGCTTGTATCACCCAAACATTTGCTTTCAGTTGGCGATTGGGTTCATTAATGTAAGCTGTGGTCTGTCCTGCACCTGTGTCACATCGTAGAGTCCTATCTTAAGGTC
This sequence comes from Parablennius parvicornis, assembly GCA_900302745.1. Taxonomy (NCBI): domain Eukaryota; kingdom Metazoa; phylum Chordata; class Actinopteri; order Blenniiformes; family Blenniidae; genus Parablennius; species Parablennius parvicornis. Next base: position 28,127 of record OMNM01001022.1, read on the forward strand.
TTAATGATGTACCTAATTTGCTGAGAGGCCCACTAATGCAGTTACCTCAGACCTCACAGACCTAGCCATCAGGTGGGGGAGCCCCGACTGTAAACAAACACACTCATTTGTCGTGGCAAAGCTGTCACCAGCTGCTCTGAACCCCCTGTGGCCCCGCACAATGCATGTCGCTCCCATTTCATTGAGCAGCACATGAGAAGTGAGCAGAGGTGTGAACGGAAAGAGAGACGGATCAGCAATTTATCCAAATTTGGTGGTGACAGTGGCAAGAGGCATGTAATCAAACATATGTGATGAAGGCAAGTGGGACTGTAATTCTGGTTAATTTGTCAGGCAGTGAGGAAGACAAGGTGTTGTTGACTGTTACAGATTTCAAAAATGCTGCTTGGTGAGAAGGTAAGGACACTGCACTACCAATCTACAACAGGGCAGAATAGCATCAAGAAAAATAAGGCATTCTCAAGATATGCTTGAATGGTTTCTTTCTGACAGCTGAGTGTAAAGCAGGGAGAAAAAGGCCATACTGCAAAACCACATATTTTGTGGTTGTGGAAAGGATTATACAGTAGGAGTGATTATATTACCAAGGTCAATGCATACAATATTCACTGAAGCACACATTATATTTAAAATCCAAAGCCAAACCAATTTTCTTGGTTATCAATTTTAAGATTTAATATGTTAGGGTAAAATTGTTTTTTTTTTTTTTAAGAATGGAAAAAAAGAGCCCCAGCTGTGGACAAAGAGGTTTCAATAATCAAAATGGATTACAATTGGGAACCTTTGGCCCAGCCATTTAATCGACTTCATTTAGTCTTATTATTTCAGTCTTGTACATAATCATACTGCATGTAGTGGATGAAATGTTTCTGGTCAGGTGATGAAATATAAGAACATCTGTTATTAGGGAAAATTGAGGGCCAGACATCAGAGAAGGTTCTATACAGTCATTCTTTTAAGCCCATTTTATCCAAATTCTGGTTGTGGGGGACTTTAGCCGACAGATTATCAGAGGTCAACCATGCAGAGTCAGTCAAGCATGAATTCACGTGGAAAGTCTATAGCCTTGGTCATTCTCCACATTTTGTCAAATGCAGTTGTTGCAAATAGGAATAGGTGAAATTGCCCAAAGATAGGTGTGCCATCCATGTTCCATGTCATTTGCAATTATTGTACATATAGATGCTACAAGTCAAAGGGAAATCAAATTAGAAACTCTTCCACATAGCGCTGTTCATGCATGGATAAACTTAACAACTAACCCTTTACTTTCAAAACAGGAAAAAAATCATCATTAGTTAATATAGACTGCTTGTAGTTCACACAAAAAAGCTCCATGTTAATTGTTAGTTCTTTTGTTTTCTTTTTAGTTTCTTCTGCATTTAATCTGTCTGTCCAGACCATATTATTCCTGAGGGTCTGGTGCTTCTTGATATCTGTCCTGGCAGCCTGGAATTTGGCCCTAATGTTATGTTTGGAGAGGAAAATCTTTTTCTTGGCACAAATTAATGCAGATCAAATTTCGATTGTGACCCCCAAAAAGGTTCCAAGTTTTGAATTCTTGAAGAAATGTTTATAAGGCTTGAGGCTGTTCCTGGTTGGTTCACCTATCACAAGACTTCTAGGGAATCAATGAATACTGTCAAGTCAGCATTTGTTCAGACTGTTATTGCTATTCCAACACACTGGAGATATTCCTAGTTTTTCCTGAATAACTCATATTTCTGAAGGCCCGGGGGAGTTCTTTAGATATTTTCATGACAGTTGCAGACACTAAAATAGTAAGGACAGCAGTATATATTAGATGTTTAAATAAGAGTATTTACTGTCACTCCATCCGATATTTCAATGACCAGCACCCAGCCCTACAATCCTGGAATAATACAGTTTGATAAACAAAGCAACCATAAAACAATTTTTCCAGGTGGGTTAACAAGAAATCTAATGTAAATACTCAAACTTTGATCTAATTTGGTATAGCAACAGTTCAAATGTGAGACAATGAAAAACGATTGCACATTGTTTCCATAGGATGTGCATATGTCTCTCCACACTTGATTTGAGCACATTCAGTGTTTGACCATGCTTAAAATTGCCCAGTGATGTTCTTTTCCAAGTGCTCTGCTTTCTGCTTTCATTGCTTGTTGGAAAAACAAACAACTTTAGCTCACTGCTCAATAATGTAAAGGAGCAGGAGTTGGCCATATGTTGGCGCAGCTGAAGCCATCACATTTAGCCTTCAGACAGTTACCCCATCAGTTGAAATTTGGTCTAAAAGTGTAAATAGTTAGAGAGGTGCTGATGGACCCTTTGGCAGAGTACATAACCCCAGGGCTGTTCAGTGCAGCTTCACAGGTGTCAACTGTAAAAGTAATGAATAGTTCCCCGGTGTGAGAGTTTGTGCTTCCCTTCTTCACCGCTGAAAATGAAAGTTGAATTCCAATATAACCTTGGCAGATTAAATACTTTGACAAATATTAAAAATGGTGTGATACCACTGAAGCAGGAGGCAGTTATCTTGACACCAATCAAAACTTTCCTCAGTCCTTATCGCTATTGATTTGGCAAAAATTAATAAACTTATGATATATTACAGTCTTTCCAATATACCTTGAACCAAGGTGCCTATTAAACTAAAAATGCCCAAGAACAATTTAATGCCAAAGGTGCTTCAAACACAGTTACATTAGATGTCATAAACTGATTCTACAGATCAAACAGGTTTTATGCATGAAGCAACCTTTAGCGCTTTTTCCTTTGCATGAAAGGCTGCTTTGTTTCTTGTACATAAAAACCCAATTAATATCTGGCCTGCATCAACATTGCCTTTGCTCTCCAATCATTTCCAGGACTCTACTAAGATTAATTGAAACTGCAGGCTTTCTATTTAAGGTCATCAGATTTTTTAGATTAATTGGAAAATAGCCTGAAATAACATGCTGGTACGCAGAGGTCTGCAACTTTCTTTTTTATTTCTCTCAACAGGAAAAAAAAACAAAAAACTATCAGACTAGGAGGTCTTTATTGTAACCATCTGTGGTATCTGAAATATGCAGAAAAGATCTAATGGTTTGAACTGAGATACAATTCATAGAATTTCTTTTCTGTGTGAATATAATAATTTTTTCTTAAATAATGGACACAGGAGAGTGTGTTTTGACAAGAGGTTATAAAAGTAATTACAGTACTTTCTTCACTTTAACAGAAGATACTTGAAAAAAAATTGATATGTAAACACACACACAGTCACAGATCATGATTGAACTTGAATTCATTGTCTTATTGAAGAAAAGAAGTTTAACACCCCTGCTATAACAGGATTTACTTGTTTTTTGAAAGGAGAACAAATGTATAGACGTACAATCTGTGATAATCTACGTGATCAGTATTTCAGTTTGTTTTTCATTTACTCCCCTTGACGAGTTCACACCGTATCCTCAGTGTTGTTTCACCACAGCTCTATCCTGTTATCATGTAGTATCAAATATTGAGCGAACAGCTGGAGTACAGTTCTCTGCCACTCAGGTCATACGCTGTTGTTTAAATGCTGTTTCTCACCTTGACAGCTTGGTTTAGCTCTGTCCCACTCCGGTCTCTTGCTGTTGCCCATGACACATGTCAGAGTGGAGTAGCCCTGCAGCAGGTAGCCAGCCTCGCAATGAAATGTCACCATAGATCCCAGCTTGTAGTCTGTACCCATTCTTGTGCCATTCATCACATTCCCTGGATCAAAACACGCCTCCCGCAGTTTTGCTGCCAATCAAACAAAAACAAAGCTTTGTACAAGAACTTTCTCAAATGGCTGAGGTGTCAAATCAAGCAAATGTGTGTGGACTATAAACTCAATGGGTCTGTTTTATTTCACAAAACAGCAACATGAAGAATTAATTAATAATATAAACGTGTAAATATAGGCGAATGAGTCGAGGCTCTGGTAACAGATGGCATACAAGTTAGAAAATGGAGCAATGTGAAGTATACTACATCAAAGACAAATTACTCATCTATTTGTATATCGTAACAAACAAAATATTATTGGAAATATTCCCTGAAAATACATTCAGTGTGTGAGTTGCACAGCTCTTAAAGTACCTTTGTATTCCAAATGGAAGCCAGTGTAGCTTACGGAGCCATCGCTACGGAATGCCAAGTACATGAAGTTGGAAGTGCTCTCTATCTTCTCAGGAAGTTTGCTGTCTTGAAAACTGCCAATCAAATGAGCGCTGCTGTCTGGCCCGTCGTAGATGTACAGGAAATCATAGTTGGGCTCAATGCTGAAGCTGTGACAAGCGAGAGAAACAAGAGACAAATGGAAGATAAATCAGTCATTATTTTGCCGAGTCTTAACCACCAGATTGTACAGATTGTATGGGAGATTTGCATTAGGATTTCAAAATGATAGTGTGCACTGCAAAGCTAGAAGTGAGTCATGCCAAGTGATTTGTTTTGCATCTCCAGACAAAGAGATAAAAAAAGATATCTCCCCCAAGAGGTGAGAAGAGATTAAATTGTTGTGACACTGCAGTGGCACAAAATCTTCCCAGACGGCAATGGCAATGCAGTGTGAAAAGATCGTTTCATATTGGAGCGCTGTATATCAAATCACATGCTGCAGTGAAGGAGAGGGAGAAAGAGAGGGGGGCACATTTGTTTTCAAAATAATGAGCCTGGTTTATGACAAAAATGTAAATAGCTTGGAGATAATTACATTTGAGTTGGATCAAGGCGATTCCAATTTAAAATCATAACTCCATCCTTTCATTTGGCATTCCCAAGAGAGAAGGCAGCATTGTGCACACTATATTAGATGTTTGTTTCGAAGGGCAAAGTTGCAAAAGAAACATGGCGCCTTCACCTCAAGAACAGGCAGACGTGTGGGAATATAGAAGGTTGTATACCATCACACCCTTTTTCCAGTCCATCGTGAAAATAATACCCAATGCTCAAAAGCATACTGCCAATAGAATTTGCCCCACAATGCATAACTGACTTAGCTTTGCTGGTAGTGCAATATGCTTAGATTGCAATTAATAATGCATAGCACATAGTCTGGATAGGATTCAGTATAGGACACAAGCTGAAGTGCTATGCAGTTCCACCATGCAGCATTCATCCACAAATCTTGAGTTGCCACATTTCACCCACGTGGCCAGAATACCTGACTTGTGTTTGTGGACCATAGAGGCACAGCAGCCTTCTCTCGCTATCTCGCAACACACCTGGTCCAAAACTCAGGGTCTCTGCCTAACACACATGGCCAACTTTGCTCAATACTATAATGTTATAGCTGGTTCCACAGCAGAAAACAAGCAATTCCATGGCACAACCTGAGCCGCTGTGCATCCACTGAGAACTGAGTCCATTCTGTTTCAGGCAGGTTACAAACACACCACGGTTTTAGGGAAAGCTTCATCCTGCAGGTTACTGGAGCATGTACTCAAGGAACAAAACTCCTTTTTTTTCCCCGGTCCCAGTATATGTGGTCTTTTTTTCTAATCTGTCACTCTGTTCATCAAAACAACAACCCTTCAAATTCTCAGATTGTGCTTAAATATAGCTCTCGATGTCTTCAATCATCTGCACATGTGAAGAGCATCTCAATCATTTTTTGCGCAATGTTATTACCTGATAAAAGCCAACGATATGACGTAGTCAGAGTGAACTGCGATAAGCCAGTCACAGTCTTTGCTGTGTGGATAGGGATGTGGGTAGTTGGGGGAGAGAATGAATCCAGAAGATCCCGTCACATTTCCACCACAAGGAGCTTGAGACATAAAAAAAAAAAAAAAGAAGAGATAGATGAATAAGCAGTGATCACAAGATTTTTAATATTCATTTCTTTTGATAAACTGAATTAATTCTGATATCAATATAACATTAGCATATGGACAGCATTAGATAATATTGTTTTATCTGCAAAAAGCATCGGCTACTTGACTTTATATGGGTCATATATGCAGCATGATTACATACATTCTGTATTATTCAGTTGGAACTCTGAGAGGTATGGCTCCAACTTGAAAAATCAGCCTGCTGTGATTTTTGTATGGCTTTCTGGTAAAACATATAAACAACTGATTTTCAGAATTTTTTTCAGTTTCAGTTTTTTTCAGTTTGCTATGCAGCTTCAGCAAATCATTCAGAAAGACAAAGACAAAGTTCTGATTTTTTTTTTTTTTTTCACGGGGTTGCCCCTTTTTAACTGGCTGTAATTTAAGGCTAAAAATTATGTGCTACAGTAGTAGTCTGAGATACGTCAATGCATAAATATTTTCTTATATATTCAATAAGTCCACAACTGTTTAAAGTAGATAAACTGTGGTGCATCTACACAACTGTCTATTTCTTTAAAGTGATCACATACATTCCACATATTTAAATGTCAATCTTAATTATTTATTATTCCTAGCATTTCTTCAGCTCCCACGTATAAGAGGATATCACATTTACCAAAAACGTGTCAGTGATTGATTAATAAATATGGATAGTTCTGCTCGAGGACTTAACAAGATAGATTATGGTTATATGATTTTTAATGTCATGTCTCATTAGCTCAGCATGCCAAGGGATATTTATTCACATAAAACTTGAAGCCTCAAGAATGGCTGTACTTGTCATGTCTTGATTTCGTTCATCCAACAGCTGTCATGTGTCACTTGCAAATTGCTAATATCATGACTGTGATGCTTTTTTTTATTTGGTATGCTAAATCTTTTGCTCACATGCGGTTGCTTTTGGTGTCATTGCCTTACCCTGAGTTGTGCGATCTCATGATTGCACTGCAAGACCTGCAAATCTCAACTGCTCCACAAAAAGGCAAATAAAATAAATAAATTGAACCAGCTGGCAGGAACTCAAGGATATACGGGCCTCTTTGGAACTACTTAGTGTAATTATTTGTAATTGCATTGTTAAGTAATTAGCTGTTAAGCCTTAATAAAGCAATATGCTGCAAGACTGTGGAGCGCTCAGTCTTAAACTGGAACAGAAGTGAATTTGTCCACATAAGAGCTGGAATCATCTCAAACATATCTGAATAGTTTTGTTTGCCTTACACATATTTTAAGACATCACTGAAGGAGAATAACAGTCTTGCTTGCAGCCAGTCAAAAGAAAAACTCTCTCTCTTCCTCATCCCAAATCTTTCTTTGTGGAGCTCTACACTTCCCTTCTTCCCACCTTCAATCCATATGCCCATCTCGATTTCATCCAAGCAAACCCTATTCCTCCATCTCTCTCACCAATGCAGCTTGGAGGGCTGGGCTGCCAGTAGTATCTATTTTCCACTTGGATGCAGGTGATTTTGCTCTCTCCTTGCAATTCGTATCCCGGATCACATGAGAAGGTCACCGAGTCACCAGGCTCTCGCCCTTCTCCGTTACGACTGCCATTCATGGGAATACCTGGATCTCTGCAGGCTGTCGCGAGCGAACCTGAAGGGCAAAACACACGTGAATCAGACACACACAGCAGACGCACATGTGGATGCAGTGCAGAGACAGAACACGCGCACACGCCGTTTCATATCACAGAGCAGACAGCTGTTAAACGCAAACTCCAGCTCAAACAGAGTTATAGCACAGAGCAGATTACCAACCGATATCAGTCAAAATAGCGCCATGTTTTCCTAATCTGTTTCTCTAAATCACAGCTGTGCAGCAGCCCTCCACTTTGAGAATGATCTGGTAAAATCTGATGGATTTCTCAATTCTCCCATCTTGACAGAGTGTATTGAGAGACTTAACACTGTTACGTTTATTGAAGTTTAGCGTGTGTGCGCGCACATGTGTTTGTTCCAAAGCACAAATACATTCAAAGAAAAATGAGTGAAGCAAAAATTTGGGAAAAAGAAAAAAGAAAACTCAAAGGCTTCAGTAATCATTGTGTCTATAAAGTATACAATAAATGATGATTGGTACAATGAATTAATTTAATTAAGTTACTTCAAATTGTAAGAAAAATATTATTAACTTAAGTGAAACAACAGATTAACATTAAGAAAAAACATTTAATTGCATCCTTGTAATTAAAATCACAACCAAAAAAAGACTTCCAATAAGTAAAAATTGACATTGATATCCTGGCAGAATCAACACTTAATGATTCAGAGTTGCTTGTGAAAACCACATCTACATTAACAAGTTTAGACTACAACAGTAACTAACATCACATACTGAGGCGCTATTTTATTAGGTTAGTTAGAAGCTTTTAATTATTTTGAGAGACTGTTAGACATTATTAGATGTCTTTAACAATTTATAAAAATATTTGACTAACAGTAACATATTTCCCAAATAATAGCGTCATAAAATATTTTGCTCACATTGAGCCACATCCAATCTTTTTTAGTTTCAATACATCACTCCTATAGTGTCTTTGCCACTTCCTTGATCGCAAAGCACACTCCAACAATTTAATTATCAATAATGCCAGGAAATTATAGCATTTAAATAAAGTGTATTGACTTTCGGAGTTTAAACATCCAACAGATCTGGAAAAAGACTTTGGGGAAATGTTTAAACTGCCAGTCAGCTGGTATAGTCAAGTATCACATAATTTCACGTAAAATCAGCAGAGGCCTCCTTTCAGATCATATCGAAATTTTCTTCAGATTTGATATGAATAATGTAAATGTGCTGAATGTTGAACTGTTATTTTTCTTACTTTCTTAAATATGGAGTCTTTAAACACTGTTTATAGAATGTAGTATCAACCAGTGCTACTCAGTAACTTAAGACGCTACTTCAATTACTATTATTGATTACCTCATTTTGATTTTTCTCTGCATTTGATTTACTCCAACTACTTCACAAAGAGCAGTGGGCTCTTGGAAGGTTTAAGACTTTATGGTAACCTGTCAGCAGTGGGACTCAAACCAGCGAACTTCTGATCACGTCCCATTTTTTTCGTATTTATGCTCAACACATGCTTGTTTTTGGAGATATTTCTACAGATATTTCACACCATTGAATTTTGAATGAAAAACATAAATTATATTTATTCTGAGGACATTATATCTTTCCGTAGTACATGTGTCAAAACAAGGTTATGTACAAGATTTGTTTCTAGCAGCATTGCGTATGTCTGAATAAAAGCCTTAAATATGAATGATGGTGGGAAATTATATAAAACAGACCCACCAGAAATCCTGCCCTTTGCGTTCAGTGTGTCTTATATATATTATATTATGTATTATTTTTGATCCCCCACATTAAATTGCTTTGCAAATGCTATAAAATGAGGAGTGTACCTGCAGAGAGAATTCTTGGAAAATATACTGAATCACAATACACAGAGATCATTAATGCTTCTCCATGTTTATCCTAAGATATCATTTTCTGATATATAAGGCGTAACTTTAGAAGTATTAAAGAGTGAGGCACTCATTTTGGACGTTAAACGTACGTAAAATATTGGAACAATCCTTGAAATTCTTCAGCATCTCATGTAAACAGCTCAAAAGTAACTCATATTTACAGACCAACAGCCATTGTTAAACACCTGAATCAAGGAAACTGAAGCAAATACAAGGTGAACATTTTGGAGACGGATTTCTATTTTCATGTTACTAATACAGTTTAAACATATTCAAGGTGGGTGATTGTAAAACTGACCTTTTGTTATAATATAACATGTTACATATATAGTATATAAAACAAGTGTCAAACTCAATCAATTCAGACTGATCAGTACAAAAGGCCCAAAGATAACCTGTAAATGTCACAGTTTTCCCCATTTCCCTTGAATCTTTTTAAATTCAACCTTGTTTGATTTATCTTTTTGCACAACCTAACACACACAAACTGAAATTTCTTGTGAAAAATATGTATGACTTGACATGCTACCAATCACAGTAGTGCTCACAGTCATGTTGCCAAAACCTTGCTGCTTCCTTGGCTGGACAATTTCTGCTACTAGTTCATGTTAATGCTATTTCATTCACAAAAGGCCCTAGTTTTACCTTGTAATCAACTACGAGCCCTTATAGGACAATTGTGCCCCCAGTGTATAAAATAGGGAATAGCAGTTATTTTCATTAAAAAAAAATGTAAATGTCTTCTGGATGTTTTCTTTCCCATAAAGAATGTGCATTTGAAACCTGTGCTATGACCAATACTTCAATAAAAACCTAATGAATCTGGGAAAATTTTAATGGAGCCGAAAGTGTGACAGAGCTGTTCTATTGTATCACATTACCTTGTACAAGTGTAGTAAATTGAACCTTGAGTGTTTAGAGTTGAGTGCTCCTTGAGACAACAGGCTTACTGTCCTCCCAGACAATTGTTTCTATATTTTTCCCTCCATTGTACAGTTTTGTCTATGAGAATCCGTAGTCCTAAGAAAACAGGGTAGATAAGTATGGTATGCATCTACAAAATCAATTCCATTTTGCAGTGCAGTGAATCCCATAAAATTGATTTTCACGTTAGGCTGCCAAGGCTGTATTCTAAAAGAAGCAAAACATGTAGAAAGTCATCACAGACTGCATAAATGGGATATTTCATATCTCATTTATTTCCAGGTGCTTCGTTATGAAACCAGTCAGGAAATGCAGACTGCATTAGTCTAACAGCTGCAAACGCTGCAAAGAAGATAATCAGTAAAGTAGGACTTTTACTGCTCGTCAGGACACGGTCATGAGATTATAAAAAACACTGAAGGATACACAAACACAGGAGGGAGAAGATAAATGCTGTTTAGTAGCTTTTTTAGACATCCACATTCGGTAATGCACCGAAACATTTTATTCCAAAATGAGGAGTGTATGAGAACTTGGATTTGAGTACTCACCTATACTGAGTACTTAGGCCAATACACACATTTATTAATTTTCTACAGATGTTATTTGAACAACTTTCCTACATTGTGATGTGCTGACATTCAAAATGTGTTCTTTTGTGGCACTGCCACACGCTGTAAAAAAAAAAAAAAATTTCCATAAAACTTTTATCAGTGTGTGTGTGTGTGTGTGTGTGTGTGTGTGTGTGTGTGTGTGTCAAAAACTGCAGTTTTCTCTACATTCATTTAGGAGTGGCGGACTGGCCGGGGGGCTCGGTGGAACAGACCAAACACAGACAGTATTTTGGCCGCTCAAGTGGCAGCTCCATTTCAGTGCACTGTTTTAGACAGTGAGCCTCCAACCCTCGTTTTGACGGTCAATTTTTGAAGAAGACCATCGAAAAAAATAGTGCTGTGTGTTCCTCACTGCTCGCCCGCGATGAGCGCTACCAGCCGCCAGCGCCTTGCAGTGAAGTGCCGTTAACCGCATACTGCCGTAAAGTGGTATTGATGGCAGTTTTATGAGTATGAGTACGAGTACTCATACCTGGTATGGAACCAATACCGATATCGGTATCGGTGCATCCCTAATCCACATAGTGTAAGATTTTAAAGTGAGTCCTCCCATACGGTCCACCTATTGAATTATGTACTTTATGCAAGCATACTCCACACAAAATTAGGTAGCAGTAAGTAAAACATGTAAATCGCACAGGAATGCACCACATATTTTTTTAACACACTTTTTATGCTTATAGTTGTGAAACAAGTCATTATTGAGAAAGCAAGCAATAAACACACTTACAGAACATCATGCACTGAAATTGATATACTCACTTGAGAAGTCGATTGCGAAACCAGACTTGGTGATATAAAAGTCTGTCTCGAACTGAATGGTGACGACGTTGAGAGTGGAGTGTATTCCCTCTGGCAGCAGTGAGCCGCTGACCTCCTTCAGAGACATCTCATTCTCTGGTGGCCCATCCCACACCTTCAGGATGTCGTGGGATGCCTCCGTGTCAAACGCAAGAAACTGTAGACTGAAAGAGGTGAACAACGGCGATCCCCATCTTAGTTCAGTCACAGTGAAACCGGGAAATCATTTCTGTCACTCAAGCTGTGGTGAGTTAATAATGGCTTGTATCCTAAATAAAATAAATACAAATTGTCCCCAAAAAAAAGGTCAGAAGAAAGGGCTGGTGAACTTGGCAAGATTATATTGAATTCAAAACTGAAATCTATCCAGAAACAGTGCCCCTGTCCTTTTGGGCATTTCAGTGGAGATTTGGTATCATCAGTCAATTTCTGCCTCAGTTAGAAGTACAGTATGAGACCACAGACTTATTTGCAATCTCATCAAGAGATGGCCTGAAGCAGCTCCTCTGACAAAGAATGTGTGGCTGACTTTATGAAATCATGTTTACTCCGACCCCTAAGTCTAAATGGGTTTTATTTCACAGTAATGCTCAAAGCTCGAACCAAAAAAAAAAAAAAAAAAAAAAAAAAAAACCAAAAAAAAATC
>OMNM01001024.1:1878-21710 GCA_900302745.1 Parablennius parvicornis
TCCAGCAGTATTATATGTTTTTATTGCAAGTTCACATAACTGCATCAGAAAAGTAAAAATATTATGCGGAAATTTTACGGTTGTTATATTTTAGCAGAATTGTATTTCATATTTATTTCTGATAGATAGATAGATAGATAGATAGATAGATAGATAGATAGATAGATAGATAGATAGATAGATAGATAGATAGATAGATAGATAGATAGATAGATAGATAGATAGATAGATAGATAGATAGATAGCAGTGAGGAGAAGCTACCTCAGGACAAATACACTTATTTTGCTCAAAGAACAACACTGTACATTCATGGCTGTGCCACTGATTTGAACAGCACAGCGAAACTCGGGTGTGTCAGACTGCTGCTTTTCTGTCCCTGTTTCATCCTGGTGGAGAGTCTTGCCTGTTTCCGCCACAGAATTAACTTACATGTTTCTCTGTGAAGCTTGCTTTAATAATTTACTGTAGACAGTGTAATTTCACTTATGTTACATCTCCTGTCCATGTGGGTCACTGGGATAACTCACTGATAAATAAAATAGGTCACAGAGTGTATTCAGGGTAAATACGGGCAGATGCATATGGACTACAAAGATAAAGATCGGACTTATGTATAGTACAGTATGTATGCTTCCCTTAGGTGACAGCTGTCATTGCACTGTGTGTTTAAACATCAAGAATAATCACATAGTCATTTAAGCACGTGACATTTAAGTTTTGTAGTTTTTCTGGATATCTTTTCATCTCATTCACTCTACTAACATTTCCCACGCTTTTACTTTCACTTAAAGATGCTCTGATATAAATCCGGTGGCCAAAGGTCAAAGCGAAACTGCATCTTCTTATATAATCGTCAAGGTTTCACTTCAACTTTATGAATGCTGTGACAAACCATGTCCATCGACAAAGCTGTGTCAGATGTGTCCCTCTGCCCATTCTGTGGTTTTCATCACATAGTTGTGTCTATTTTACAGTGCAGTGGTGCACAAAGGTGTAACCATCGCAGCCATGCAAAACATGTTTACATTTCGACATCTCCTCTATGCTATTCTAACCAACCATGTTATAGACTAACTTCAACTGTCGGTGAGTGAGGCTTGTGGTTTTCTTTCTTCATTTTAGTAAAGGAAATGCAAATCGTAAGTGAATTGTGAGTAAAGGTGGGACCTGTCTCAGCTTTTTCCTGATTAGATTTTCAGAAATTGATTGTGGTAAGGGTTAAAACCTGTACGTCACTGCATACAGAACTTAAGATCAATACTCTTAAAAGCATCACAGGATAAAATTGTGAAGACAAATTAAAGCCACCCTATCCATCAAAATTAACCATTATACATTTACATCTAATACTTTTACACCAGTCATTGTATTCGCTCATCCACAAGTAGGGCACTGTCATTCTTGTCTCACAAACCCAAATGCTTTTTACATTTTTTTGCAGACTTTGGTTATACATTAAAAAAAAAAACAAAAAAAAAAAAACGGTCATTTCAAAAGGTAAACAAAAAGCTCTACAACCAAAAGTTGAAATACAACTCTATTGGGGCTTTTATTTTTTTTGAAAATGCACTTTAGAGTCATGTGAAAGGATTAGGACCACCTCAAAATAATGATCATCTTCTGTTCTGAATGCTGATAAGTAATTTACAAACGCAATATTTCAAGTAAGGTTACAGTAAACATACAGTAGACAGGCTTAGGGATTCAAATGGTTCTAACATGGCAATCAGTCGATAGGATGTTCAGGCTGCAGATCCAGTCTTAAAATGAACAGGCAAATCCAATCAGTACATTAGTATTCATATTTCTCCAAATATAGACAGACTTTGCAAATTTAACTGTACACCCTTGTTACAACAGATACAAAACAATCTTGACAGGACATCACTATACCATTATACCTTATTACCAGAATTACTTTAATGAAAATTAACATCCTCCCTAAAATAAATTTAATTTCTATGACACCAGTTGCTCCACTACTGGGCTGGTTTTCCATCTGTAACTGCACAGGTACTAAACTCTCATGGAAACACAAAAAAATTGCTTGCCAACTGTTTACAGTCTGTGAAAAACAGACTGTACAGACTGTTTACAGGTTGTTTACAGATTGTATATTAACTACTTCCAGGTTCTGTGCAGGTTGTTTACATGTTGTCTTTTCCAGACTTTTTAGAGACTGTTTAAGGAATGTGTGCACAGACTGTTTACATGTTACGTTTACAGACTACAGATTGTGGACCGAGATTATGTGCACATTGTTTACAGGCTGAGTTTATAAACTGTGGTTGAGGGCTTTAATTCTGAAAGTTCACCGGAAGTGTGTCGTTTCCGCCGCCGTGTCCTCTCTCTGTCGCGTGTCTGTAGCGCTGATTATCTTGACTGTTAACGAATCAGACAACCAAGAAAACAGTTTAAAGGTATGAAAATAATAAACACACAGCGTTTTGAGCTAACCAGTTACCGTTTAAAGTCATTAGCGTGCTACATGCTAGCAAATAACTGTAGCGACGATGAATACTGTTACACAGTCGCGTCTCTTCATTTGATAAACATTGATTTTCTTCAAGTTGTTTTACCTTATCAAACTTTTAAAATGCATTGTGGTTACCCTTCTGCATATTATATGTATTTTTGAGCGGGGGGGCAAGAAGCAAGTGCTACGCGCGCGCGCACACACACACAATAGCAACGTAATATAGTAATGTCTTAATCTTTCTTTTATTTTTCTAACGAATTTCATCCTGACTTCCGCCTCTCATTCTGCAGTCATGTAGAAAATAACAGCTTCAGACCTTCAGGTAATAAACTTTATTTCATTCTTCACATAGCTTAATTTTATGTGACAGGAAAAGTCATCTGTAATAAATATAAGAAAATGTAACACTAACAAGAAAGCTTGTCAAGTAGTATTATAAATGTAAATGTGACAGAGGCATGTTTAATAGTCTTTAGAATGAAAGGAACGTATGTATTTTTATATTCTAATTAAACATTGTGTGTTTCACTCAACATACTTCACAGGGAAACAATCAGCTTTTAAGTTCCTACATTCACCTCTATGTGAGTTACATATTGATTTTATTTGAGCCTAGTTAGCTTTTATTTATCAATATACTTTTTATTATTCATTGTGCTTTATGGCCATTTATGTTGGTGGCATTCTATTTATGTAGGGGCTCCAGTCATTGTTAAATACTTGCAGGATTTTGTTTTTGGATTCATCTCGTCAGGTATATTTTCCGTTGTTACACCTATTGCTGACAGGAGAGGGGATCTCTTACGGATCTCACAGGTAAAAAATCAGTTTGGCAGATCTTACCATTTTTTCCACATTCTGCCGTTGGGAATAATCCCCTTTGTGCTTACATCTAGGTGAGACATGCTATCTGCGGTAAGAGCTGCCAGGCGTTCTCTCAGATTCTTCAGGACTGTTTGTAGCGCTGCCACAGTCAAAGGTGAGATGCACTAACAAAGCCAGTACATTAAGGACGATGCATTTATATTTCTTCCAACTGTACATGAGTGAAGATAAAATGTTTTGCACAAGCATTTCATTTCGTACTTAAGTCAGCAATATGGAGCTCATGTGCATACAACCACCCGACCCTATCGAAAGTGTCTCAAAAGCAGCTGTCAGTCCAGACATCAGGTCTACTTTTGGATTTAGACATGTCACATTTGAGCAATGGAGAATATCAAACAATGTATCAGAAATCATCTTGGGGGAAAAAAACACTTATTTGAAGTGTTCATTCAAGTTTTTCAGTTTAATTTGTGGTTTATCCTCTTGACATAGATTTCATGATATATACTATAGTGAGGCACAAGGGGGCAATGAAGATGTTTTTGGTCGGGCATCTACCTTTAGTTCCATTCCTCCGGGCCCATCACAGGCCAAACACAGAGACAAACACTCCACCCTTGCATTCACCTTAAATGCATAAACCCCAAATACAGATTTGTCTGGTCTGTGGGAGAAAAACATACACACATGGAAAACATGTATAGAAAAGGACTCAAAGCCTGGATATTCTTGCTGCAAAGCGAGAACCTCTACAGCACGCATGGTCCCTCTTCAGATTTTGTAATAGTGTTGTATAGAGTGGCACAGCGCAGCTATGTTTCACTTGTACTAAATCAAATCAGTGAACCATTTGAATCATCCACTAATTTGGTGTCTGGGTGTCTTGTGTGGTGCGTTTGGGTTAGAAAGAACAACTGCATGAAATGAGTCCATCAGCCTTTCCATCAAATGTTTTCGCATACTGTACAATTTCACATTTCATGTGTTGCATTTATATTTCTTCCAACTGTACATGGGTACAGGGGTGCGGACATAAGTTAAGGACTGATTAACAGACGGAAAATGTTCACTCTTCTGTTTTAACTTTTTGGGGATTAATAGTGAGATCAAATTTAGCAGAACACGATCAGACCAACTGACACTAAGAACGAGAGCACAAGAAGTGCAGGAGGATGGAAAATTCTACAAGTCGTCAATTTCTTTAAGGTGTCCTTGGGGCCATAAACTCACAGTTAAATGCTAATTTACCTTTATACAAACGCATCAACGCCTCCATAGATGTGTATAGAAATAGCATGACATAAGAGCTAAATACATACTTAAATCTTTCATGCAGATTCCTCTCTATTATTGTTTCTCACTCAATTTCAGCCACTGTGTTTTTCAAAGATTAAACCACCTCTAACTCATCTTCACACAAACATTAACCTTGGTGACTCTTCAGGCTAGAACAGACTCTCCTACAGTGGTATAACACACTCATCCAGGTAATAGTTGGAGTAGCTTAAACAAGAGTGTGGTCTGAGATGCAGCAGTCCAATCATTTAGACAGCCTGAGTCCGGCTGAATTGAGGCTGTTAATCAGGCAACAGGATGCCCGGATAACCACAACGAGCGGACTCGCCAATGGTAAGAGAAAGACAGGGCGAAGCATTCGTAGTCCTGCCCCTGAACACTGGAGCTCCGCGTCTCATTCTTCCTTCATGTTGTTTACATTTAGACAGCCAGGTCTTCACTGAAACCTTCAGGATTTTCCTTCCACAGTTTGTGTGCCTGTTGTGATGTGCTTTAACCTTTTTTTGTCAGGATACCAACAGGCCAACGTCGTCATCCTGCCTCATCATCTGGCCGATGACTTCGAAGCTTTCTGTCGTAGTAATCCGGCCCCCTTGCCGCTCCTTTATCGCAGTAAACTGGGAGAGACCGCCTGTCCACCTCTGGCTGAGTATGCTGACATAAGGTAAGGAAAAACAACACACAGATAAGTTGTTTTTGATTTCTTTCTTAGACTTTTTCTCATCTCGAACACCCAAAGAGACAAACATTAGTAAAACTTTATTTGAATGTTTGTGGAAGGGTTTTTAGTGTCTCATAAATCTTTTTCTTCATTAATCTGCAGATCGTTTATTAACTCGCTTTCAGTTTCCTTGAATGACTTCTCCTTTTTCTCCATTATGAAGCTGTTGCACTGGTGTCTGTTAATGTTTTTGCTGGTTGCGTGGGACATTTTTAAACCATAATCCTATGGGCGCACGCACACAAACCCGACCCACAGTGTTTGTTTGCTGTTGAAATTTACTTTTGTTTTACAGGCACATTAATTGCATCTTGGGATTAAAAAAAAAAAAAAAAAACATAGCAAAATGTATTTTTCAGTACAAGTAATAGTATTGGGAATTGTTTTCCATTTTATAAAGCAACCTGGCTTTACAGACTCTCTTTGTTGTTTAATCTTAATATTTTTGGACTTCTGAAGCGTTTTTTCTGTTTAAACAGGACTGATATCTCACAGTACTGTGTGTACCAGGAAGGTCGTCTGGTCAAATCCGTGTCCAGTCTACAGAGTTACAGTGGTGATCCGGGGTATGATAACAGACATTACTGACAGAGCAGTTCCATCTCCCCATTATAATTGTTCCTGAAAACATTCCTGGATACACAGACATGTATTTTGGCTTTGATATGCTCAAACTATCCCCTCGTTCAGAAATAAATTATTGTAAGCATAGAACACTATTTAATAATAAAAGTCAATACAATGCAAGAAAATTACTCTCTGGTTCATTAACTTGCTTCCGATTTCCATTATTTACTAGAAAATAGTAAAAGGCTGGGATTTTCTGTTACAGAAGATGAAATAGTAAGATGCTCACAGCTGTTCTGCAGATGTTTGGAGCTGAAAATCTTTGTGCATAATTACATAAACAGAAAAAAAAAAGACAACATCATGTGTGTTAGTATATGAGGGCATTTATAGTATATTATGGCCAACAAATCTATGAGCAAGAATCCTAAATAAAAAATATTATGTACAATTAGTTTGTTGTAATTCAGATCAATCTTTAAACAGGGTTACATTTATTTTTCATCCTCTCATCTCCTCTGCATCTTATTTCTCCTCTTTCAGGGCATTTTCAAAACAGCAGGATGAGCGAGCCGGTCCCCTGTCAGACATGGTGTGTTTCTATCTGGGCTGCAGCTTTGGCTTCGAAGGCAAACTGAAGAAGGCCGGAGTCCCGGTCAGGAACGTGGAGCAAGGCAGTAATGTCAGCATGTACAGGGTAAGATGCTATTTCACATCACTGCTAAAACCCCCATTGAACTGTACACTGAGCAGCACCAAGATCACCTTAGCCACTAAAGACTCTCTTTTTAACAGACTTTCAATCTCTTTTAAATCATTTTGCAGTGTAAGCCACTGTGCTGGTCACGAAGCAGTGATTCAGTGTGAAAAAGACAAAATCTCCTCCAGTTTCTATACACAAGGAACTGTTAGAGATCTTACCACAGTCAGGATACACAAGCCAGAGACATCACAACACATGAAATAAATCCAGTCATGACTTCTCATACATGTTGAGAAATAATTAGCTCTGCTACCTAAAGACCAAAAACTGGAACAAGGTAATTCACTATAGTTTTGTTGCTTTTACTAGATCCGATCAGACAAACTCATAACAAAAAAGATACAAGAAATTTCACTTTTACTTGCCTGATAAAGTGAATTGTTCACACAGTACATGGACCGTCTATGGTTTTAGTCTTTAATTCAACATTCCGTCTTACCTGCAATCCCACGGCATCTTTATTTTTACTCGTTTTCAGACTGCAGTTCGCTGTGTTCCTGCAGGAGCATTCAGCTGCCCCCTAGTGGTCACTATGCGCCCGATCCCAGCCAGCATGCTGGACACAGTAGTGGAGGCCACACATCTTAACCCACTAGCACATGGAGCTCCTGTACACATAGGAGACCCAGGTAAAGGTCAACTTAATACAAATAACTCACCAGTGCATGAAAAACATCTCCCCACTTCATGATTGTTTGTGTGCAGCTTTGTTAGGCATAAAGGACCTGTCCAGACCGGAGTACGGGGAGAGTGTGGAGCTGCAGCCCGGTGATGTGCCAGCCTTCTGGGCATGTGGGGTGACGGCTATAGAGGCGATTCTCAGCAGCAGTGAGCAGCACGATTCACCCGTATATCTTCTCCACTGCGTATCCCTCTTATGGTTGCAGGGTCCTGAAGTGTTAGCCGACGATGTGTGATGGTAGAGTACATCATGGACAGCTCGCTTAACGCCCCCAGAGAAAACCTCAAGACACAGGGAGAACATGCAAACTGACAAATGCTTTTAGACACGAAACAGGACATTAACTATATTCTGTTTAATTGCACAGTGGTGTTCTCATTCAAAGCCGTTTCAACAATTGTAGGATTGAGAGAACAATAAAGTGGCCGACTTTGACAACCCGCTAACATTTTTTTTTTTTTTTTTCCCCCAGAGCCATCCTTGGCATTCAGTCATTCTCCAGGTTGTATGTTCCTGACTGACGTCCCAGACTCTCCTCCGTCCGAGGACAGTCTGGGAGGCTTTCTCAACGTCAAACTCACACCGGAGCTCACGCCCCTCTGCTTTGAGGTATCTCGCAGTCCTTTGCTCTGCAGCCTGGTGTCTAAACTCGCTGTGGAGAGGATGAGACTGCTGGAAAGTATCATCATAGAGGACCCGGGTAAACATGCATTAAAGATTTCTATGCATGCATACGTCTTACATGCTACTGTCATGCAGCTTCTGAAATTAGGTACCACATTTTTGTAATTTTGTGGAAAATATTTTGATGTAGAATTGTCAAGAACGTGCCGCAGGAAAGTCATTCTACCTTTTCCGATATCTTGAGCTGTCAGATTCTTCTAGTTATTAAATATTAGTGTTGATATTGAGTTCATGTTACAAATGTATTGTCACTGTACTGACTAGTGTTTGAGCACAAACCTCCATTTCAGTGCTTTCTGATTTAATTTGCCATCTGATTTGTTAAAGAATAAAGTTCCCCTTTGGTATGAGGTGGATGTAAAGGCTTTGTTTCTTTCCGTCATTAGGTAAACGAGGAATTGAAGCTTTATTTGTTCAGGATGAACTTCTGCGATCCTGTCTGGCACTCTCTCACTCCTCCTCTGTTGCCATAACAACAGGTTTTCCTACGCACTACATGCACAAGTACGTACATTTCCACCTGAACACGCCGTCAGCGGTAGACGGAGTTTCACAACATTGATTGTGCAGCTCTTGTGAATTATTCAGTACTTGAGTTGGTCTGTAATACATCTTTTTTTTTTCCTATACGAGGAGACTTTTATGAACCTTAGCTTAAGGTGTGACCAGGAGCAGACCTTATGCAGCATCTCATTACTAGATATACACAGTTTAAAATCCCACCGTCAAAGACTGAGACACTGAAATGATCTGATTTTCATGTATGTGTAAGTAGGAATGCAGATTAATCTTGCTTCAAGGTATTTTGTTCCCTAAAGGCTCTTTGCTGCTTTTAGATTTTAGTGTCTGTGGTAAGGATCAACCAACAAAACTGTCCATGTGGAAAAGAAACTAGTGTCAGTTCCCAACTCGATCTTTTGCCAACAATTTATTATTTCTTCAACTTTATGCATTAATTAATTTCCTTTGTTCCAAGTGAATGTATAGATTTATTCTAGAGATGAACCAACAGTGATATAGTAACAATAATTACATACATGTTTTAAAGTGATTCACAGCTTAATTAAAACAAAAAACAAAACAGAATCACTGATAACAAAATGACTATTTGAATTTTAAAAATGTAATATTAGGAGATGAGATAGTTATTTTTTAACCATATCGTGCTTACATATGGCACCCAGATGTTAGGAGCAGATCTGTAGAAGTCCTGGAATCCCGCAGCATTGTCACCAGTTCGATAGATAAAGACCAAAGCAGGCAAGGAACACTTTGCTTTGACACTTGTCAAATTCACTCCAAAAATATCTTCTGCGTCTAACAAATCAATCTCATAAAAAAACTAAAATGTTCTCTTGTTGCTTTATATATTCTACTGTGAGGTTCCTTCATAAAGACAAAATAAAAAAAAAAGGGATTATACACGTGAAAATCTGTTTTCTGTCCTAAACACGTAATTTATGTTTGACTCGTCAGCCCTCCTGATGAGACCGACGGGCCTCCCGGAGCCATTGCTATTGCCACCATGCTGCAGTCTTTGGGGAAACGGGTGACGATGTTGACAGACAGCAGAGCCGTGGAGATGAACAAGGCCCTTATCGATCGGGCTGTGGCGACAGGTGAGAGGGGAAATCAAACCAGTGACCCCGAATCCGGAGCTGCAGTAACAATGAATATGACCGTCTTTCATTTTCACCCTCAGGAGTGCTGAAAAGTCATCTCCCATTGGTCACTTTTGAAGACAGCGGTCCAGAATCTGCACTGAACTTCCTGTGTCTCAATGGAGACCGGGACAAACCCAGGTCGGCTGATTTGTGGATTCAACCTTGTGCTCTTACTGAAAACACATCAAGTCTATAATGAAAGTAAACACAAAGCCGTTTCAGTCTTGATGTTGGACTTTTGGATTCAACAGGTACGACCACCTTGTGGCGATTGAGCGTAGTGGACGCGCTGCCGATGGAAATTACTACAACATGAGGGGGGTGAACATCAAACATCTGGTGGATCCCATAGATAATCTGTTTATTGCTGCCAAGGACATACCAGGAATCTCCACTACAGGTACCTTAACTCCTTTACAGTTTGTTCATTCAGTAAATGCTGCTTTAACAAACATAATGGATTATCAGTGATGGTTTGTGTTGCTTTGTGTGTCTTTGCTGTTAACCTTGGAGAAAGGTTTAGCTTTACTACTCTAGAAGACTATTTAAATAAATACAAATATTAGTCACTTATCTGATGCTACTTAAAGCGCAGAATACATTTGACTTGATTGAAAGCATCAATATTCTTTCAACAGAAAGAAAAAAGCTCTCCTTTTTTCTGACTTTGTGTTAAAAAAAAAAAAATGTCCACTGAATGTTACCTGTTGTGTTCACGTCATCCTGAAAACGTCCGAACCAATTTGTGACTCCATAGGGCATTGTTGACATTCTGAAATGTGTCCCAGAGACGAGTCAGTATTAATGGTAGCTGTGGCTGCCATTGTCAACGTTAACAGTTTGCCTAAACAGGTGTCCTATGTGTTCCTGCAGGAATCGGAGATGGCGGCAATGAATTGGGGATGGGTAAAGTGAAGGAGAGAGTGATGAGCCTGATGCCCAAAGGGAGCCTCATAGCCTGTGATGTTCCCGCCGATTATGCTATTACTGCTGGTATGGACATACAGACTCCACATGTGAATGTAAACAGGTCAGATTACTGGACAATGATAAAAGAGCTATGGACACACACATACACACACAGAGCTTTGAAGATAAAGTGGACTTCCACTCACAAACCACAAACACTGTAGATACACAATTTAATCAGCTGCAACTGGCCATTCTGTATATTAAAATCCAGAGGTGAAGCATAAAGAAGAAAGTTCTAAAAGGGGAGGTACAACAATAAAGTCACAGCAGTTAGCTGGAGGAAGATCCTCTATAATCTGCTTCAAATAAACTACCAACAAGCAGGCAGGTCCTTGAAAGGGAAGCCAACACTGACTTCATGCTGCTAAGTGAGATAGATAATGTCAAGACAGTTCAGAGAGAGACAGCAGCTCTGCCACTGTTGACAATGTAGATTATCGGGCGACAAGCTTATAGAAACCGAACTTAGCTTTGCTAATTTTTTCATCATAATCAGTTACAAGCTCGTCACTGCCCAAAGTGGTGGCGTTACAGTGACATGTTGATTATTTATAAGGTGCAATTCCCAAGACTGCCAACGGTCATGGAAAACAATCAGACATAGAGGAAACAATTGTTTTGATCCAATTTTTAAAAAAAAATTGTAATATATTGTTGTCAAAGTGACTTATGGCATTAATTTAGGTGAAGTTAGAACTGAGAATTAGAAGCCCCAAATATGAAATAATTGCATTATTATTTTGATATGGCCTACACTTTGTAACCATAATGACTTTAAAGTCATATTTGTGCTTTGTCAATGTAATTCATGCGTAAATACTTTATAATGTGAGATATTTATAATAATATCTCAATAATATAATTTATAATACACTAGCGATTCACTACGTTTATGATGTGACAGATAGTGTTTTATGTAGTTTGTACTGCATTCTTCCTTTAATGTTTTACTATATCTATTTACCATTTATCTTGTGAAGATTTGATCATTTTTGTGTACTTCTAAAAACAAATAAAAAAAAACTTAAATGATCTAACCCTGCAGCTTGTTGTCAATCCCTTCTTGCTGCAGGTGTGTCTAACTGGGGAGGATATGCCGTGGCTTGTGGGCTTTACCTGCTCCGAACGTGCTCGTCACACCAGCGCTATGTGACGAGAGGACTGAGACCAGAGCGCGAGACCCCCAAAGAACAGCTGAAGGACTGGACTTCAAACCTGCCATCTGTGGAAAAGGTAACAACCCCCAACACCCCCTTTACTTGTATTCAGCTTGGGTCAGATCAATCAAAAATGGCAAACTATCTTTTACTATCTTTTGTCCACTGACAGGATAGGGCACGCTTCTAATCATTTAAAAAAAAAAAAAAAAACCTCCTCGAATTAATACATTTTTAACATACCTAAGCACAGACGTCAAACTAGCAGTTAAAAGGAATCAGCGTTTCTATTATCACTGCAACATAAAATCCATTGCAGGTCTTAAAGCTAAACCCAAAACAAAAGCTGAAAACAGATTTCATCCTGCTGCATTCACTGGCCTCTTGTCCAAATAGTTTAAGCAATACATGTTAATACAACAAAACCAGTGTGACATAACAAACAGTTTTTCAAAGATGCAAAGGGAAGAATACCAAAGTAGCAAAGAGTATTTAGATTTTGACTCTAAAATGAAAGCTAAAAAGAAGTACATCAGCTTTACTTTTCCAAGCAGCAGTGAGTCACTTAACTAAACAATCATTTTGGTTCCAGTGACTGTGTTTGATGTGGAAAGTGTTGCTTGAAGTGATTAAAGAAAATTGCTGCCCGACTCCACAGTCGACCTCAGCCTCCGTTTTTCCTCTCAAAATGCTCGTCGACTGTATGCTGTCCCCAAAACGGTCACCAACAGTGAACAGCTTCTCTCTGACACGCTCAGCGTATAACGAGCTGTTCAGCACCAGGCTGACGACTTGAACAGCTGCTGAGCAACACTGGTCTGTGTCCTTGTCTTCACCAGGAGGAGTCTTTCCTCGCCACCCTGGTGAGTTTTGGAATCCGAAGTGGGAAGACCGGTCACCTGGCTATGGAGGTGGACGGCTTGACCTTTCACCCCACTCACTCCGACATCATCACCAGACTGCTGGAAGTCACAACAGGCTCCACCAGAAAAAAACCCTAAACTAGCCCCTTCTGAGTTTTCTAAACCGATTCATCGGATCATCCTGGGAAATGATCCACCTCTAGTTCTAGATTGTTGAGTGTTGGGCTGTGGCTGAGATTTTCATGTCTGCTTTGTGGGATTCAACCGATTTAATCGACTGATTATAGCCGCTTTAGAATAATCTGCCAGAAGTTGAAAAATATCGGTTACCAGAATTTTTTTTCTTCCCCCTATCGAAATTGGCCCCCAAAAAATCTTTATTGGTCAGGCCCTCCTGCCTCAGTTATCTTTCAGTCCTCTTCCTCGACTTGGAGATATGTACAAATTTCAATTGAAAAGTCCCTAAAATATATTTTAACAGACAATAATGCTTGTTTTCAAGTCAGAAGGCAAACCGCATTTTTATAAACTAGTTGCTCTTTGATGATCAGACCTTCGTAACTCGTCACTTCCTCCGTTCACAACACTCCAGCTCATAAATCCAATCATCCATTTTCTAAACAGCTTCATCCAACAGGTGGCTGTAACCTCTCCCAGCCGGCTGGACACGTCGCCAATCATCAACTCTTACATTTTCTGTCTAAAAGCTTTTATCAAAACGGTCTGAAGTGCCTGGATAACCTTTATTATTAAGTCTTTGAGATATTCAATAAACCTTTCATGGAAAATATTACAATCTGGAAAAAGAAGAAAAGGCACATTTTTTTTATTCTTAACAACGTACAACATGTGAAAGTGTCCTTTCTATAATATTCGGTTTAAATTCTGCTGTGTAGCCTTTTATTTTTGGAACATTTTGCTTTAGCTGTCAGAACTGTAGCAGCATTAAGTTGTTGTACAGTGCCACCTAGCGGTAACAGATTGTACGTTTTAATATTTCAGTTGCCTCTTAATTTAAGTCCCAAAAGTAATTTATAGGTGCGTCACGTAAATCTCGTAACAGGTAGTGGGTTGTTTTTTTTTTCTATTCAATTTCATGTTTTTGAAAAGTTAATTTAACTCTTGTTTCAATAATTCAGCATTTATTATGACTTGATAAGAACTGTGTTTTCTTCTTCCTAAATGAAGCAGCTGAACTATTCTGATGAATGATTGTCAATGAACGTCAGATGAATGTTCATATTTTTGTGAAAAGGAAATCTGATCAACTGTATGAATCTGCAACTCCCCTTCCATTATTTCCTAAATGGCTAGGATTTCATGGTAAATGATGCAGATTGTGATTTGAATAAAAATGAAAATTGACTAATGAAGTGTCCTAGTTTTTATTTGTAAATTAAAGGTGACTATCAAAGAGAATCAAGAGTATTTATTTTCAGTTAGCACACAGTATGAATGAGATAAAGCTTTGTTTTAAAACTATTAAAAGGAACCAAAACCTCTTTTTCATCATCAACATGTGAAATTAATTTCTATTGCAGGTAATTGTTCTTTTAAACATTATCGGAGATAATAGTTATAATGATGCAGTTAATAGTATTTTTAACTGCATCATTATTGCTGCATCATCAGCTGCTGGCAGTTTAAAAAAAAAATGGGCAGGCATTGTGCTGATGCAGCAACCAGATCTTGCTTAGCGTGCAGAATTTTAATTAACACAGACTTAATTGTTTTAAATGGCACCCATCCTGTCCATCGACTTGGGGGCTTATGTAGCTATTAGATAAGAGAGGAACCATAGATCGCTTCGCGGTGAGGCGACAGTGCTAACCGCTACATGACTTTACTTTGTTACCTGACTGTTTTTCAAAAAATACTCTTCTGCACTCAAGAGTTTTGCGAAGGAGCAGAAAATCCAGTTGAGATTGGAAATGTTGTTTCATTCCCTCTTTAGGTTCCCTGCATTTGTAATTCACCCCGAGCGAGGCTGTTGAGAGAGAGGCGGGAGAGACAGAGCTGTAAACAACTGAGGTCGGGTTTCCCCAGACGTGGGTTAGACGAGCCGCTTTCTTCAAAACATTAACTTTGCCGAGTATTTCTAGACTGCGGCTGCAATAACAGGAACTAATCAAGACTGTGCTTGGAAGACTCAATGTGCCGAGCTTCTATGTATAGTGACGTTAAAATAAAGCAGGTCGACGTCGCATGGAGCCGCCACCCTGGCATGTGCTCCTGCTGCGGCTGCGTGTGAGCTGGCTCTACCTGGAGGCTCGGGGTGAATGATGGGACACCCGGCTGCCAGCCCCGCCCCACAGCGTTGCCCGGCAGCATGCCGCTGTGGTTTCTGCTCCATTTAAATGTGGTTCCTCAATTCACCAACAGTTTGCATAAGAGGAGAATGAAGAATGACGGGCAAGCAGGTGCATCATCATCATCATCATCGTTCTCCAGTTTAATAACACCTCGGGGAGGCAAAACAAAAGCAGATCAAGTAATGCATGTTTAAAAGCGACAGAATGGAAACCAGATTTTTAGTCACTTCCTCTCATTGCTGCTTTTGTGATGTCTTGCCGTTGCTCTCGTTTCCCCTCATTTCTTATTGAACTGTGACCTTTGGCCCTCACAGTGACACGGGACCAATGCGACTTCCTGCTGGCCGGCAGCTGTGGCCAGGAGCAGCTGATACTGCCAAGATTAATACACATGCTCTCTCTCACTCACACACACTGAATTCACATCACACATTTCCCACCACTTCAGAGAGTTACACACACACACACTTTCTCTCTGCACTTGTTCGCTCTCACTTGACACCGCAGTTCCCTCCTGAGGAAGAACTCCACTGCAAAAACAAACACATTCACACACACAGATGAACACTTTTGTTTTTCGCACACGCTCCTTTTCATTCTCAGCTTCTGATTCACCTGACAAATGTAATTATTAATCTCCCAAAACCAATAAGGCACATCGAGCCTGTCATATAATCCCGGTGCTTCCCCAGACGCTGAAGCAGTAACACAGATCCCGAGTCAAATGAAACTACTGATGCATTTATCAAGAGACTCGTCTTATTTTGTTTCTTCTTTTTTTTTTTTTTAAGTAGTTTGACTTGTAGGATGTTGATCTTTTCTCAGTAAAACTACTTTATTTAAACCAGCTTCCCAACACAAAACTTTATTTCCCATGAAGTCTAAATTAAGCTGATCCTGTGCATTATGCTTACAAAGTTCATTGTGGCAAGCAGAACACATGACCCCATTGAAATATCCTACATTTCTGCATTCATTTGACATAAAATGGCATCTAAGTCACACATGTTCTAATCACAAGCAGAAATGCTGACATGGTGAAAAAGCACATCACATTGTTGCATGATAGGTAAAATAACACTGATTTAATGGTCCTTAAATTTGAATGGTCTGACTCTATCATCACAAAAACATGCTTGTTGGGTAAATCGGTGTTTTTAAATGGAGCCTATATGAGTGTGTGTGTGTTTTATCGCTCTATTTGCGACATCAACGTGGTTGCATATTGACCCATCAGGACAGAACTTGTGGTTCATAAAAGAAAACCATTGGGTTTATTCAAAGCCATGTTTGAGTTTAGAGGAAATGCAAGACAACGTAATGTCTCCAGAAGGCTTGATATTGTGTGATTTCAGGTTCATTCTCTTTCCTAGAAAATGAGCATCAGTCAGAGAAAAAAGGCTCCTCACCACCTCTCTTTACTTATGGCTGATCTCAAAAGGCCTATTGATCAGTTGGTGCCATCCGAACAGTCAATATGTTGACTTCATTAGTTTTTCCTGCAGATAAAATTAATGTTTGTGCTTGAACTCACTACAGCCTACGCTCTGCACTGGTTGGTCGTCCGTCACATTGGTAACATGGGGAGAAGGACAGAGATACACACACGTTTCAGACCTCAACCTAACACTAAACCACATCTTTACCATAAAAATTTTATTATTTAAAGTTATGAATGGGTCATGGAAATTTTTATCCTCACAGGAAAAACTGTCACTCTATCTTGAGATTTGATGTAAGGCATTTCCATAAGCTTGAGTATGAGAGCTTCTTTTCCTTCTACTTTTCATTTTATCTAGTTTTCTAAAAACTCCTTGATCAACATGAGGCTCTTTGTTTTTAAATAAAAAGTGCAGTAGGTTATATCCAGTTACAGTCTGTTTAAAAAATGAAATGTGGACTATTTTGGGGATATCATCATTTCTTAGGAGTACACTATCTCTATGAAATGAATCAATGCCAATGAGTCCAAGTAACAACATATTACAGCAATCAGATTTACATTAGTGTAACAAACAAAAAATGTCTTTAGTACAACAGATGAAAACTCTTTTGTACTACAATAAGATTGCATTTTTATATATTTTGGGTGTTATATTATATTTTAGGTTTATAGCTCATGTGATCACTCCTAACTTTCACTGCATTCACCTCAAAATATAGAAGCAATTTGTCCTTTTACAGGACATTTTTTCCCCTGTGCTGTCATTGATTTAAACAAATCCTACAGCAGTCAAAAGTTAAGTCATAGCAGTAGCTGAACAACCTCTACCAGAAAAAGACTATCATGAAATGTTGCAAAAAATATATTGTGAAAATAAACAAATGCCTATGTGACTTTGTCAATGTGATAATTAACATCCTCTAACGAAACAACTCTCCCAAATCATTCAAGCACTTACTATGAAAAAAATCTCAGACATTTTCAACAGCCACTAATCCAAGCAATTACCTCAATCATTACTTTTTAATATTTACCAGACTGCTCAGCAAACAAAATACTTGAAGTTGGGTCATCTTACCTGCAACAATGTCTTTAAATTGCACAAGATAATTTTTTTGGTAAACCTTTACACTGTGGCAGCATCTATCTTTCAACTCCGGTCTTTTCTGCTTTACGCATTCATTGCCAATTAAATATGGAAATAGGGCTGTGCCCTCCCCAAGACCTGATTGGACGAATCCACCAAGTAAACCGGGAAGGATGAGTGGAAGAGTGGATCAGATGGGCGTGGCCATCTTTCAGCGCGACTCCATCGGAATAGTGCAAAAAGTGTAAGTGCCTTGTTGTGGAGTGACAAGTAACTTTAAATTAAATCTTTTCTTTTAGTTATTTTAGACACGGAGGCAAGACTATGTGTTTATTTTATTCTTTTGTTTGTTCGGTAAGTTGGACACCCCTGAGACGATATGGTGATTTTGGTTGGTTACTTTGATAGAACTCATTAGAGCTGACATGTAACAACAACAGAAATTGTTATAAAAAATATTGCTTTAAAACCTGAAATGTAATAACTAGTCAATAGTATAAAAAGATTTAACACAAATTTGAATCTGATCTTAATATTTTTTAATGATCATACATTAATTTGTACTGATGACTGGAGAAATAGATTACAAATTATAGAGAACAGAAGACAATAAATTACTTGGGCGACAGCAATCGCACATAAATACCATAAACTGTATAGAGATTTATGTGTAACAATCCAAACTTTTAGAACTTATTCTTTCAGTGTTATTCGAATTGAACCACTTCAAGTTCAAGTCCAATCCATGAAATCCTTGACTCACTTTATGATGAAATAATATTAATATAGTATTAGGGGAAAAATATTTTGCCTGCCCCATAATGTAATATTATAAAGTTTTAAAGTTTTAGGCTCAGCATATTTTTACATTATTGACCAGTTTTAAAATTTTAGGCTTTATTACATTATATAACAATTTGGGTCACTGTTTAATGTTGGGCTCAAACGGGGTTCACTCCTTGTTTCATTTATGCATTTACCTCTGATTTAATTACTCTTGTCACTAAAAGCACTCTGTTGTGTCTATCAATATATTCTCTTGAAAGATGGCAATTATACAGCGTTCCAGCAGCTCCTTTGCTGGGGCATAACAATCTCACACTAGCTCTATCAAACCTCCATTAAGGGTGTGCAGGCGTGGCCTTGCAGTCCGAAAATCATGCAAGTATCCCTCATTATCCATTCAACATTGTCTGAATGCAGCAATCAATTGGACTTTACTTGGAATGATACAAATCATGTTGACTTTATAAATTACTTTGCCCTCGCTTAAACATCAAAACTATCCCAAATCGGATTATTGCTGAAACTTCCACCAAGAAAACCACATTTTCACCCCTATGCATAACACATGATTGATTTTTGCGCATTTAAGAATCGCACAACTTGTATTGGCCAAGTATAGTGATCTCACAGTTTTGGGGTCAAACAAAGACAGAATTATCAACATACTGCCTTTTCTAGTCTTGTGCTCTCATGAAGTGTTTTACCAACTATAAGGTCAGCCATTAAAAAGAAAAAAAAAATAGGGAGTCTCGTGACCACAAGGGAGGTGTGGTGTACCACTGAGAGCAAATATAACACACTAGAAGAGGCGTTGCTGCTCCAGCCATTTGCCCCCAAAATTAACAGACGTTTACCCTTCAGGCAAACACCACATTTTAATATTTAAGACCACAGAGAACAGCCCACACGCACACTCACACACTCCAAAAACAATCACACATTGTTCAAGAAAGAGGCTTTCTATTTGAGCACATTTTTCAAGGCTTTATAAAAAATACTTTATATCACATCCATCACTGTGAGGATATAGCATTAAGAATTAGACCACCACTTTGACTTATGCTTACTGTGTGCATTCATATTTTTGAAAATATTGTACCACGTCAGACTTGCTTACTTACAATTCACTTATATCTTCAAAACATTTAAACAATACAGCTTCAGTTTTGGCCATAATTACACTCCTTTACAATAGGTATGACAATATGCCATATAGACAGAAAACATAGCATCATCAATCAATAATAAATGAGCACACAGTTTAGATGCAGTTTAACACTTTTCGTGGTATTCCCATGCATGTCACAACACTTGCACATTCCCACAGTATTATTGCCACAGAAGCAGACCTGGACGCGACAGAGAGAGCAGGAACATGCTACAGCCATCCCTTCTTAACCCTTTAGTGTTCGGCTCAACATTTTTTTTTTTTCACAAGTCATGATTGAATACTAGAAAGCCTTTTGGATTTAATTTAATTAAAAATCAGACATCTTTATTTGCCACAGATTGGAAGACTTTTTTTT
>OMNM01001026.1:0-17412 GCA_900302745.1 Parablennius parvicornis
GTCCAAAGTTTACATTCTCTCACAAACTTTGTATGGAAAGTGGCGTACGTATCTTTCAGGACCTGTTTGGTGCATATGCAACCTTTATAAGTTATAAAGTGATAATTCACTTCCCACACTTTTACAAACTCAGTCCTTTACAACCAACTTTTCATCAACTTTTCTTTTTCCATAACGTAAATATTGTGTGTTACATTATATCCAGTTATATTTCATTCTTCACTGTTGGACAGTTCTTTGATTTGATGTGAACATTAAACATAACCGTTTGGAGATCACGTCAGCATTTACAGCTCTTTGGCATAAACTCTCTTCACCTCACTATGTGAACGCTAATTGTTTCTGCTGTTTACATGAGTTATTCTGTTATTGGATATGTTTTACATAATCTTCATGTTATTTCATTTGACACTATGTCTAATGGGATGAAAATATATTTATAGGCAAGAGTTGTATGAGTATTTCTGCTTAAATGATTTGTTTCAGAGAAACTCACTGATGTCTTTAAACATTAGGTAAGTGATCATATTTTATAAGTACCATATTTTTTCT
This sequence comes from Parablennius parvicornis, assembly GCA_900302745.1. Taxonomy (NCBI): domain Eukaryota; kingdom Metazoa; phylum Chordata; class Actinopteri; order Blenniiformes; family Blenniidae; genus Parablennius; species Parablennius parvicornis. Next base: position 553 of record OMNM01001026.1, read on the forward strand.
CAAACAATAACTGTAAAACCATGAAAATCGTTTAAGTAACTCGTGATGTGTTTTGATAAAGAATTGTCTTCGGTCCAGTCAGTGTCTGATGAATAATTTTAACTACAATGTCAAATGACAATAAAAAACATGCGTCAGCACATAAAATTAACGTGTTTCATGTCAAACACACAGTTGATGCTTGTTTTAAAAATAAATGTTATACATTTTAGGAAAGTGATGCTCGTCAGTGTGAAGCTATCACAAGAAAACCACACATAATAATGTGAATTAAGTCATTTTAAATCTTGAAATGAAGAATTGTGATTTAATTTTGATACTTTTTATGTTTTATTAATATAGGGGTGTTAAACATTCTTAAATAATACTCAATCAGAGATGCCAAATAAAAACATAGGATTTTAAAAAGATGTGACGTTTGTCTTTACAATGTGGGTCGAAGTTATTGAATGTATGATTTGTGTGATCATTGTGCAGGAAAGCATAAAAAAAACTGTGAAGCATAAACCAAACTAATCAGTTGATCTTGGTCCACTTTGTTCACTGCTGCCCACAGAGCTGATTCAATGTGGTAGCTGTGGTCAATATCTCTGACCTGGTTACCCAGCTGCTTTCAGCACCCCTTGTCAATAAACAAATTCATTATAGATGCTCACTGTCAAAGCACTGTTGATGCAACTGTTGATCTATATGCAATTTTAAAAGAATAACTAGAATTGACAGTGTCAGTGTATGCATGGTAATGATCTAGTTAACATCCAAATGAGGACTGGGCCCTAACCTCTGTGAGCTCTCATTGTTTAGAAGCTGGAGAAGTGAAAGTGTGTCATGCTGCAGCAGCTTGGTGCACCGTTGGTGGCCCGACCAACTAGAGCAGACGATTCGAATTGGGCGAAGCCAGAGGATAGAAAACCATTGGACTGAGCCTGACATGGTTCACTTGTGTGTGTCCATTTCACAGGATGGTCTCAGGCTGGACTCTGTACGGAGAGGGCTTCCAGAGTCTGTTCGACATCGAGGACGTAGGACTGTAAGTATGGCTACTTTGCGTCGACAGCAGGGATCCCGGACAGGTTCCACTCGGCAGGATCGGAGCTCCTGCTCCTCCACTGCATCCTGTCCTGTCTTCTCTGGACCTTACAGTGACCAAGAGGAAGAACCTCCACTGCGTCGCCAATCGTCTCCTTTACTTAAAGGCTCTCTTTCAAGTCTTCCCAGCTCTACCAGTTCAAGCCCCAAAGGGTCCTTGTCCAGTCTCCAGGGGTCGGTTCCTTGCCTCCAGGGGTCTTCATCAGGCTATCAAGGGTCTCTGTCCAGGTTCAGGAGCCCATCGCCCAAAAACAGAGGGTTGGTGTCTCGGATTAAGAGACGTTCTTTGGGCAGTTTGGATAGTTCCAGCATCGGGCCCGGTGAACACAGTAGCAACCCTGCTCTGCTGAGCCCCAATGGAAGCTCCAGTGATGATGATGGGAGTTGGGATACAAACAGCTGGAGCTCAGGAGCCACTTGCCTGCTACGGACTCCGATCAAGCAGGACAGTGATGCTGTTTCGTGGGAATCAGGTGGAAAAGCATTTACAGACGCTCAAATATCTTCCGCTGCTCGGCCAGAAGACGAAATCATTTATCAGAATCTTATTTTTTCCCTCCCGGCTTCAAAAGCCGACTTAAAAATTGACAGCATGACTGACAGGCCTTGCGAAGCCTCAAGAAAAGACACAGGAAACCAAAGTATCTCCTTTGCTTGTCTGAACAAGAAAATGTTTTCAGTCTCTCCCAAAGAATATAATGAGAAAACAGATGACAGACGCAAGTTCTCACAGTTTTTGAATGAGGTTACAAGCAGGGTGCTAAAATCTAATGGCGGACCTCCTCAGCCTGCCACCCTGAGACGTCGCTACCCTTCTCCTCCTCCACCACCGCCATCAACTCCATCTCATCTGCCTCTACATTCAATTGCGATAAACCCACCTCCATCACCCTCCACCTCATGCGCAAACTCGTGGTACAGCCCGACCAGCTCCAACCTAATGACCATAAGGGAACAGGAAACGCCGGACATCACCAGCTCCATCCACCAGTGGAGCAAGACACTCCCCAGCTGTAAAGTCCTAGAGCCGGCCGACATGTTGAGGAAAGTGAAAGGAGAAAGTCGATCCAAACCACAGCATGACCTGGAGCTATGTACCAATATCCAGTCACAACCCTCCACTGGGAGAGTTTATCTGGAGACAGACATCGACAGAGTGCGGAGGCTCGATGAGCTGGTGGCTAACGGCTCCCTTGGGAAAGAAAGAAATGAAAACATTCTGGGAAAAGGATTGGAAAAGAGAAAAGTCAAGGAAATCAAGATTCCGTGGGGAAAAAATGGCAGTTTAGGGATGGAAAAAGTAAGGGAGAAAGAGAGGAGAAAAGACAACCTCATGGAGGGAGACAGAGGGAGAGAGAAGGGAAAGGATGAGGAGAAAGGGAGAGAAACAACCTGCTGGGAAAATGACAGAAGACAAAGAAGCCGAGAGAAAGAGAGGAGAGCCTTACCGGACAGTTACGATACTTTTAATCCTCTTCTGGCCTCCAGTGGACAAAGTGCCCCCTTTCCTGTCTTCAGCTGGACGGATGGATTTCCCAGGATGTCCTGCAGATCCACCTCATTGCCCAGACCTGTCGACTTTACTGTAAGTACAACGATGTATTGCAATGATTACTCCTTTCTTAACTGAGTAAAACAGTTTCTGAACTAACGTAAATGGAAAGGTTGGCTAACTGGGGATATTCTGTTGCTTGAGCCTGTTTTTCTCAATTAAAATATTGTGTAGGGAAGGGTTGTTTCTGTGACACATTAACAGTCTGATCACTGGCACACCAGTGCAGAACTCTGCAACCTTCAACACCAAGAAAGCTGTTTTTACATTTTCCAGGGATTACTTTTGAAAAAGCAGTTAGATTATCGTCACTTTCCCACAAGAAGGCTGTGTTACTGTATTAGTAAACTGTGATTTTATTTTATGAGACTGTCTCGCAGCAATGACGTATCAGCCGTGTGACGTCACAGTAAACAACAGATCAACAGGAGCCAACACGGAGCACAGGAGAGATCAGGGCCATGCAGCGTTTACTGTCTGCTGTGCATGGGAAGAAAACTTTTATAAACGGTGAAAAAGTCCAGCTCAAAGATGAGTAAGCAGTGAGAAAGCCGGCACAAGAAAGTAGAACTCAGTGAGAAAACATTGGACGAGCACTGATCCCCCAGCCTGCCCATGGTCCCCCACCCCCACCCGATGATCCCCCATCTAACCCCCACTGGCTTCCTGGTGAGCTGATGTTTACAAAGACCTGCTAAAACCTTCTCACTAACATAGATATGATGATGATGACAATTCATGTCACTGACAGTAAGGCATCTTTCATTGAATTTATGTTGCTAAAAACAGCTCTAGTACAGAAAGGCAGCAGCTTTGTGGCTTTTCAATGGGTTTTATACAAAAGGAAAGCAGAACATTTCTAATTTTGTAAAAGAGCAAAACACACATTACATGTGTAGTGACATTACCGTTTCTCCACAACATGTCACTCTGACACTGACTAATTCATAACTACATTCATGTGTTGATATGACACAAAAGATTCAGTTATAATTGAAGTTGAACAACATTCCAATTGCATCCCTGACCTAGTACAAAACTCCCTGGATTGGTACATTTTGTTTTCATTGGAACTGAATTGTCAGTTTCAATATTTTTTTGGTACATAAAACAATTCCCACATGAGCAGTGATAAGGGGAAAGTATTAACCTTTAGTCAGGCTCAGAAATAGGAAGCCATCTGCTTGGATTGATGGTGTGAGGAGATAGTAAAACCAACAAAATAACAGCATCGAGAACAGGAAGCGATAAATAGCAAATAATCAATCATTGTGGATGATGAGCAGAAAGTAAAGCAGATTGAAAATCACCCTGTAAACAGCTGAGGAGTGTTTTTTCTTCACTGGGAGGCTGTGAACATCTGGTGCAGCTGCTGTGTCTCCTGTTTTATCTCTTATTCCTTCATGTCTCATTAATGAAAGGTATCAAGGTTTCTTTGTCCCAACACCTTGCTTGGCTAGAGAAGGATGTAAAATACCTTCTTCATCCAATAATTAACACAGATGAATTGGTTGTTGCTTCCAAAATCAAGTCAATGCTTTGAACATGATGTATTAAATGTTCTCCTAGTCCTCAGTTAACCAGCTTAACTGAAATACCTCTCACTTCCAAAAATCTTTGCCCTTTAATATTTTTTGCTAGTTTTCTGCATGAATAAATCATACTTTATTTTGTGAACTGTCCATATACAGATCAATAAATAACTTCATTTATAATTCATATTTTTACAGTACAAAACCTTTCTAGTCCTAACACATTTGTAAATAAAAACAGCTTTTAACATTTGTGTATCCTTGTTTTATACATATTTACATCATATGCACTTTTATCACAAAGTTAAAAATAGCAATCACATGATAGACATGTGATAGATCGTCACAGTTCGATACCTTACACATGAACAATATGCATATAGTATTTTGAACTACCAAACATTCAGCATTTAAATTCCCCTTTAATTACATAATCTAATTACATACATGCATTGCTTAAAATGGTATATGGATTTCACTTGTATAGTGCTTTTTCACTAGTCCAGCAGTTCCCAAAGTGCTTTACACTGTTAATCATATTCACCCGTTGACACACATATTCACACACAAATGGAGGTGATATAATGCATAGAACTCAGCCCATCCACTGAGAGAAGTTTGTGGTCCAGAATCTTGTTCAAGGACAAAAGGACATGTGCTGTCAAAATCAATGTGTTTACCTTGTTCAATAAAATTAACGCAATCAATGCAGTTTTGTTTACTTCTGGGATTTGTTTGTTTTTTAATTCCCTAACCTTTTGTCACATGAGCAGCTGGTGCAGCTGCACTGATCCACCCAGCTTACCAAACTGCTAAAGCTGGAGGGAATACCACAAATTTAAGGGGAAATTATACATTTCTTTGTGTGTGTGTGTGTGTGTGTGTGTGTGTGTGTGTGTGCATGTGTGCGTGCGCGGACACGTCGTTTCTTTTTGTATCAGTGGATTTCAACAGGGTTGGGAAAGTTTTCTTGAAAACAGTAATCCGTTACAATTACAAGTTACTTGTCAAAAAAATCGAACCAGTAACTTACTCTAAGTACTAAAATAAAACAAGTAATGCACCAGAGCACTTTTAGTTACTTTTGGATCACTTAACCAGCAAACATAAAAAAATATAGAAAAGAAAGAATAGAATGTGTCATCTGCTCGGTGTATTAACAAATCTTATACACGGCATGCACAAATTGCCCTTAACAGAGCAAGTTTACCAACTTAACTATCAAAAGTAACTTATCAAGTTAACTATCAAAACTCAGTAACAAATCAGGTGTCTAACACTGATTTAAACATTTTTAAAATCAAAACAACAATACAAATAAAGCTTTCAATTACTCAAGTATTAGTATTCAAAATAATTTCTATTCAAGAAAATGTGCTCATCTTTTTCAAAACAAACAGAAGATATGTAAAGGTAAAGAAAAGGTTCTTCTGATCACCTGGATGAGCAGATGTTTCTCTCTCTCTCTCTCTCTCTCTCTCTCTCTCTCTCTCTCTCTCGTTGGTTTTAAAGTTGCTGTTTTTTTTCCCCAGACTACATATAAATGTTTGATAGGTTTAAGAGGCTGTACCTGGCAGCATAAATCACTGACTGATAACTAAACAACCCGGTGGACCCGTCACTGAGTCAATGAGCAGACTTTTTAAAAAAGTTATGGTGTATGTAGCCACTATTTTTGAAGTTTTGTCTGTTTGTGGATATTTTGTTTTTGTATAACTTGGAGAAGAACAGTGTTCACCCAAAGCTAAAAGCAAGTATTTGAATGTACCTGTATATAAATATACAAAATATAGTTAAACATGTGTTGAGTTGAAATTAATTCCTTGATTTTCCATAAATATTGAGTACAAGCTTCAGTCCTAAGCAGAAAACAATGTGATTAAACACACACACACACACAAAAAATATATATATTATGGACTTATTATATTTTGATTTCAATTCTCTTTGTACTTGGGGGACGTTCTGGATGCCCTTTGCATGTTCTCTCTGTGCATGCATAATCTTTAGCTACTCTGGAGTGTTTCTGTTGTTCTGGTTGTTGTTAAGGAATAGAAAGAGGGAAACAGGGATGTTTCATGATACAATGTTTCCTGGAACTGAATCTTCAAATTGTGCATCCCCAGTAATTACTATTAGGTCATTGGAATAAAAGTTGAAACATCGAATATCCTTCCAGCACGTTTAGGCACTTGTCAAAGGTCATTGTTTATTTGAATGTTTCAGGTCTGTTTCTGTAGTATTCAGGTCTTTATTTTATCTGCAATCTGAGTGGAAACGTGACAAATCGTGACAATAAAACACCAGTGGCTTGTACTGACTTTTTCTTGTTCACTATTAAACTAAACCATCGATTTGATATAGATTTGATTGATCAGGATATGCTCTGACAGCTTAGCCCATTTTTTTTATCACATAGATACCCACCATTTTATCTCTTTTCTTTAAGTGTTTATCAACCAACGTGTTGACGTCTCTAATCATATTTTGTTTATGGATTTTACCATCTATTGTCTTACTTGATTGTAAAAAAAATGTGCAATTTAGCCTCCCATTTGTCAGAGATTATGAACATACTGAGTGCAAATTTATATTCTTTTCTTTATTTAAATTTTTTTGTTATGTTTTAGGATAATGGTGCAGACTGCAGATGTTTATGTGTCGCCATCTGGTGGCACGCAGAAGTAAAAGCAGGGATTTTGGTGAACGCTTACGGGCCGTCCACACGAAGACGCCGTTTTACATAAACAAGCCGTTTTTGTCCGATCGTCCACACCAGGCGGTGTTTTAGGAGCCCGAAAATGATGTTGCTTGAACACGGGCTCCAGATTGAGGAAATTCTGAAACGCCGGCTCGGTGGGGGGGTGTATGCGACGTGTGGACAGCAAAAATTATGTTTTGTGGAAAAAACCACGACCCCGCACCCCCCTCCTCCTCCCTGCGGTCCACACTGCCATCTAATAACAACAACGACGTGCTCCAGATGGAGCTGCAGAATCTACTGACGCTAGCCGGAGGAGGAGCAGGGCCATAGACCTATATACAGTCATACAGAAGACCATAGATATACAGAAGACTATGAGCAGGAGTCTACTTTTAAATTTCTATGTGCTTCGAGTCTTCTTCTGCATTTCTGGGGTATTTGGTGAGTCACAGTGCCTCTAAAGGCCTGGCATATGTACTACATGCCCTGAAGCCTCGTGTTAAGCACGTTTATAGCGATGTTTGGACTGAATTTTTGTTTTAGAACACTGGGGGAAAAAAAGATTGTTTTTCCTCGTGTGGATGGGCCCTTAGACTGGCCGGGTGAGCTTGCTGGGAACCACCTATATTGTGTGTGTGTGTGTAAGTGTGTACGAGAGAGAGAGAGTCAGAAAAAATCCTGAACGTTATGACGTCGCATAGGTTTTTTCGACATCACATAGGACTTATGCCATTACCAACAGTTGTTGCAGCTATATCAGGCAGCCTTTCATCTTTCATTATTCTCATTCATGAGCGACCAGGTGCCACCAGTCCTTGTCAATTCTTCACCAGCTCTTGACTTTTTCCAAAACCCTCACCAACAAACATGATGGCTTCTACAACCGTGTCTTTCCCTTCGGCTGAGATCTAAATCTCCAGCAAACCACAGGTAAGTTCCTTCAAGAATTAGATTTGAATAATTGCCTAGAATTACAACTTATAGCTGCTATATCAGATCTCAGAATGTAGACCAGTATTGTAATTCCTGTCATAGCCATCGACTGTTAGTGTCGCCCCGTCACGTTCGACATGCCCACAAGTCGAGGTGTTGCAGAGAAAGGACAGAAAATTGTGAATATAGTGGTGATATAACTGGTCAGGAGAAATCACACTTCACAATGTTGCTGGCATATTGGGGAGAGGGATCAAACTTGGCACGAATGAAAAACAATGCCAAAAGACTAACTTGCCTTTACAGATTAAATTAAATTAAATGTCTATCCTTGGTCTTAGATTTAGTGAAAATCATTTCTAAGTGAATGCAACTTGTATGTTTCTTTTTTTTCCCTATTTTTGACAAATTTTTTTCTATTGTGAGGTAAACTCCTGAGCAACTTATAGTCTGGAAAATAGTTTATAAATCCACTACTACTTCAAGCTCTAACATTCATTATATTATATGTTATATTTCTCATAATTAGCAGTAAGGTCTGTTAATACAGAAGAGTATATTGGCCGCTCAAGTAAAAAAAAAAACGTATATAGAAAGTAAAAAAGAATAATTCCTCTTGCTAAAAAATACCCCCACATCTCAACATTGTATTTTAACTTCTTTTCTCCAAGAGCACCATGAAAAAAACATCTACCTCCTACATATTATTACCCTCATGAGTGTTCCTAATACTCTTCTGTATTAACAGACCTTACTGCTAATTATGAAGAAAGTTAATTTTATTAAGATTTCAGGAACAAACTAAACATTTACTTCAGATTTGTTTCATTTTCCTTTTCCCTTTTTTTTTGGAGTACATTGTGTATTCCATCTTTCTGTTGCCTCCACAGGGAATCAACAGTGAGGCAGTGCGGACTCCGTCCGGGAGGTTCAACCTCAACATGTCGGCCCAAGACGTTCAGCTTAAAATATTTACGAACACTTGGAAGCCCGGCATGAGGAGGCAGCGCTCTGCAGTCCATCCTGAGGTGAAGAAGACAGAGGTATTGGCAGAAGTTCACAAGAGAAACACACGAAATACACCACAGTATTATTCCTGAATAATATGTGTTTAGTGAAAGAGCTTCATCCACAATCGCCCAAAACAAGTGGCCTCATCAGACAACTATCATGTCTGATAGAGCACCTTACAGTCTTTAAATGACAACTTAGTTATCTGATAACTCAAGAAATCCCATAATGCCTAGATGTGCATCCATCCATCCATCTTCTTTCCCGCTTTGTCCGTTTTGGGTCGCGATGGCAGTATAGAGAACAGAGAAGCCCAGGCATTCCTGTCCCCAGCAACTTCCTCCAGCTCTTCTGGGCAAACCACAAGCCGCACCCAGGTCAAGCCAGAGCGAGCCCTGGGTCGACCTCCGGGTCGACCTCCGGGCCTCCTCCTAGTTGGACGTGCCTAGTAAACCTCTAAAGGGAGGCGACCAAGGGGCATCCTAATCAGATGCCTGAACCACCTCAGCTGGCTCCACCAAATGTGGAAGAGCAGCAGATCGACTTTGAGTCTCACCCGCATGACTGAGCTCCTCGCTCTATCACGGAGAGTCAGGCCCACCAACCTGTGGGGAAACCTAATTTCGGCCGTTTGTACCCATGATCTCATTTTTTCGGTCATGACCAACAGTTCATGACCACAGGTGAGGGTGGGAATGTAGACCGACCGGTAAACAGTGAGCTTTGCTTTATAGCTCAGCTCCCTCTTCACCACAATGGTCCGGTGCAGTGACTGCATTACTGCAGCCGCCTGTCCGAACCAGCAGCCGATCTCATGATCCCTCCTCCCATCACTCCCCCTCCTCCCCCCACATGAGACCCTGGGATACTTAAACTTCTCCACCTGGGAAAGTCCTCAACACCCTGTCCATGAAAATCACGAACAACAGGGGTGACAAGGCGCAGCCCTGGCAGAGTCCAGCGCTCACCCTGAACAATCCATCTTAGTGTCGAGTATACGGACGCAGGTCTCATGAAGAGATTACAAAGATCGGATTGCCTGCAGCAGCGGTTCCGGTGCTCCGTACTCCCTTAAAATCTCCCACAAGACATCTCGGGGGATGCAGTCGTATGCCTTCTTCAAGTCCACAAAACACATGTAGACTGAATTAGCATACTCCCATCCCCCCTCGATAATCTGTGAGAGGGTGAAGAGCTGGTCCGTTGTTCCATGGCCAGGTTGGATCAACCAGGACAGCACTACAACATCAAGGGCTTTCAGCAGCTCCGGGCAGATCTCGTCCACTCCTGGGGCATTGCCACCAAGGAGTTTTTTAACCACCTTGGTGACCTCCACCAGTGATATGGACGAGGCTACACCCAGAGCCTGAACCACCTCAGCTGGCTCCACCTCCGGACGATATCCTCATTCGAGGTCAGAGGATGTCCACTCTTGCTGAGCACAGCTTGAGATAGACCCCTCTAACCCCTCCTGAGCCTGTGCCCCAGAACCTCTTTGAGGCCAACCGAAAGTCCCGCTCCATGGCCTCACCGAACTCCTCCCATGCAGCAGATTTTGCTTCTGCAATCGCTACAGCTGCTGCCCTTTTAGCCTGCCGATACCTGTCTGCTAGGTCTGGAGTCCCCTGAGCCAACCAGGCTCTAAAAGCAACCTTCTTTATCTTGACAGCTTCCCAGACTGCCGGTGTCCACCAGCGTGTCCTTGGGTTGCCGCCATGACAGGCACCAACAAGCTTCCGGCCACAGCTGTGCATAGCCGCGTCCACAATGGAGGTCTTGAACAGGGTCCACTCAGAGTCCATGTCCCCAATCTCCTCTGCAACATGAGAAAAGTTGTCACGGAGGTGGGAATTGAAATCATAACGGCAGACCCTCACTATGAGTTTGGGCCTGCCAGGTCTGGCCTGCATTTTTTCCCGCCACCTGATCCAACTCACCACCAGATAGTGATCAGTTGACAACTCTGCACCTATCTTCACCCGAGTGTCCAGAACATACGGTCTCAGGTCAGGTGACACAACAAGCCTAGCCAACGAGCCTAGATGTGCATGTATCAAGTTAACTGATTGATGATTGATGATTGATTAACAATTTTTCTGATCAATTTCTCCCCAGGAGCTCCTTAGGAAATTCAGGAGCATTTTGAAAAAAATGACTCCTGAAAAATTCGACCATTTGATGAAGCAGGTCACTGATCTGCACATCAACACACAGGAGCGGCTCAAAGGGATTGTGGACTTGGTCTTCAAAAAGGCCATCCCTGAGCCCAGCTTCATCACCATGTATGGAGAGAAGTGCTGCTACCTTGCCACTGTAAACATAATTTATAAATTTTTAGCTCAGATGACAGAAAGATTCATTGAAGGAATGTACATGTTCCTGTTAGTCTGTTCACTTTCTTTGTCCTGTATGACAGAAAAAAAACACTTTGTGCCACACTGCAGAGAACAGCACTCTAAACGCCAGTGTGGTGGAGAATTCAATATTAAACGCTGTTAGCGGTTCACTTCTTCTCCTGAACTCAACTTCTGTCTGTGGTTCACAGTTGAACATCCAGTCAAGGGAGGATCCCAGTAGCAGTGTGGTTTAAAAGCCTGCTTTTGAGATGCTGCAGGACAGAATTACAGAGGGACAAAGAGGGCGATGTGAAGTTCAGCATAAGAATACCCAGCTGGACTCTGCTACATCAGTATGCATTGATTTAACTCAAGAAGTTTCGTTCAATTCTTGCAAATATATGGCTGAATAACTTACCAAAGCTAATATCAATATTTAATTAATATTCATTTTTGTTTGTCTTGTTTTCTTTCGTCAACAGAGCACAAGAGGCTGGAGGAGGACCTTGAAATCGATCAGGCCAAGGCCCGAAAGAGACCGATAGCAAATGTACAATTAATAGCCGAGTTGTGCAGACTGCACATGATCTCGGAGACTATCATCCACAGCTGTGTTGAGAAGTTCCTCATCAACAAGGATGAGGAGTCACTGGAGTGTCTTAGCCAGCTGCTCACCACAGCTGGCTAAGACATCGACTCACAGCAGACAAAGGTGTGACTGAAAAAGCCGATTCATCGATTCAGCAGGTTTCTGTTGGGAATTGACCTGCTGGTTGTTGTTATGAAACAGAGAAACAAAACTTGTCTCACCTTCTCTATGTTTTTTCTATCAGCTTCAAATAAATAACCATTTCCTGGGCTTGGACAAGATCATCAGGGAGAGAACAACATCGTCTCTTGTCAGGTGCCTGATCCAGGATATCATTGACATGAGATCAATGTGTGTTTGGTTTAGAGATTTGTTAGAGTCTGAAGTCCTGCAAAGCTCATGCTTTACCTTACATTGATTCATTTTCTTGATTTCTTTAACTTCCTCAAACACAATATTTGTGTACTGCTCACATTTTGATTGACCATCTACTTGAAGTCTAAGTAATAATGTTGAATACATTTGTGGAAACAAAGTATGATTGGTGTCACTGTGATATTCCAGTTAGAAATATTGATGAATATTGAAAAGTTGTGAACATTTTCAGTCCTTAGAATACAAATGCATGGACAAGTGATTTCAATAGTGCCATCTGTGCTGTCAAATACCTGAGCGCCCCCTGAAGTTGCACCCGACACAAGCTGAATGTGTTTTGACTTTCTGAATTTATACTGCAGAATATGACACAACTGATATATTTCACAGAACAACTGGGTCTCCAGGGGAGCTGGCCAGGGTCCTCAGACCATTCAGCAGATCCACAAGGAGGCTGAGATGGAAGAGAAAGAAAGTCAATAGAAAGTTCAGCAGCTGCTGCTCTCGCAGAACAGAGACAGAGAGAACATAGAGAGAGAGAGAACAGAGGGAGAGAACAGCAAGAGAAAGAGTATATGATGAAGAAGAATATATCTCAAGAAGAGCTGAGCATGCAGCTGAGCACAACTCGTCCAGGACGACGCTTCCAGTGAGCAGATCTTTGACTGGGTGGAGGTATAAAATTAATCTTTCAAATATCTCATAAAAAGGCTGCAGAGACATGTTCTATTGATTATTTGTTACAATTTGTTGCTAATCAAGCCAGTAATTCATTCAGCAGATGATGAGGATGATGATGATGTTGATGCCGATTATTTCTAATGATTATTTACATGTATACATATGTAGTGCTTTAAGCCCCCTTGTTTTAAAGGCCTTTACATTTTGCCCAGTGGGTCAAAAGTATATTCACGATGGATGTCTGTACTTAACAGTCGTCCTCTTTCTCTTGGCTCTGTTTATCAGAAAAACCTGAATGAATGAATGAACACAGAGAATGTCGTTCCCCTTCCTGAGGGCCACAGTGTGCCAGTCAGCATTCATAGGTCAGTTTGCCACCACCCGGAGGAGACGCCTCTCTTGTGATCTGCTCAAATAGCAACACTGACTGAAATATCTACACTCGGAGCTCCTCTGCATGAACTCACTCTTCCTCAAGCTTTTCTGCACAGCTTTTGGCACCAATATTTATATGGACCCGAGCGTCATGGAGAGGAGGCTGCCGGTTGGACTCAAATACCTACAGTTGGGCAGTCAACAAGAGCTTCAAGCACTGTATGCCTTTCAGTCGGTGGTGGTCGCCCTCTGTTATCCTAAACGTAAGTGCTGCATCCCAGTGTTCTACTGCTGATGGCAGGTAGAGATAGCTTTCTTACGCCTTATTTGGAAAAAAAAAGAAAAAGAAAAAAAAAACAGCATTTGCAAGACATTGTAAAACTTGGATTACAGGAAAGAAGAAAAGCATTTATATTCAGTTTAATCCTCAGTACCGTGGTTGCATTATTCTGCATTATTCAGCTCTTTGAAGTATTTATGCTGAATGTGTTACTGAAATCTTAACCTTGCATGAAAAAGCTCATTCTTTGACATGAAAACCAGCTTATCAAACATTAGAAATCAGATTCTACATAAACCAAAGTATTTCCAGAAGCAATAAACTGACCTTGTTCTCAGTTGCAGAGCTATTGCAGTTCTTCTTTGATTGGCTGGCTGACAAAGAGGTGAACACTGATGGGGCTTTTTTCAAGTGGAAGGCATGCAGAGATCCCGAAGAGCAGCAGGGAAAAGATGTGGCCCTGATGTCGGTCACCCCCTTCTTCTTCTGCCTGTGTGAGGCCGGGGAGGAGCAGATGGGCCACTGAGCAAATGAGCTCTCCAGGCGATGTGGACTCAAATAAAGCTTTTTAATTATCAAAAAAAAACTCAGGATTTCTTCTTTTGTTCAGTGGAGATGTGATTGAAATGTATGTTTTTTTCTGATAAAGTGAAGTCGTATTTGGGACCAAAAGGAGTTAGCTGAGCTGAACTGTTGGACAAACCCAAAAGGCATGCTGTGTGAAGCAGCTGCAGGAGTTGTTCTTTTTGCTTGTATGTACGTCACAGTTTCTTTGTTGTCATTCCTATATTTGTGATTTGAATGGTCGTATCTCAACTTGGACAGATGGCACATAAGGTGCATATTTCTCATGAGCCAAGAATAATTGTGTTATTTCAAGAAACAGGTTCCTCCTCCACAGAGATTTAAAATGTATCCGTAGAAAGAAAAGCACTCTCAGAGCGCAGACCTCTGCCAAATGGCATTTTCAATGTTAAAATTTCCCAACTGGAAAGTGCGGCCATATCGTTAATCTGAATTGGATCTAGAAGAAATTTTGCACAACTCAGGGCAATGATCCTCCAAATATACAAGTCAAATTTCACGAGAATCGACACAATGTTCAATGGGTTATGATTCTCGTATGATTTTCAACTCGTAAATGGGGTTTCCAATCTTAAATTCCAGAATTTTTCTGACCTTATTCTGGATCCGATCCAGATGAAATGTTGTACCCTACTAGATATGAACATCCTACAGATCAGTGGATTTTTACAAGTCAATCAGATATGATCTCCAAGAGATATAATTTTTTTGACAACGGCTCAATGATAAATAAAGGGGAAAAACAGGAGCTTTGATTTATTTTTGTATCCAGATGGTTATCCGGACCACTCTCAAAATATAATGGAGTCTGGGTTGGGTGAAGACACATTTTGTTAATTTTTTTTTAGGAAGATCCCGTCAGGAGTTTTGTGTAATCCTGCTAACAGACAGAAAAACCCTGGCAAAAACATAACCTCCTAAGCATCAGTAAAAGTTCATGCAGAGGTCTATGAAATGAAATTTAAAAAATGACACTGTCGAGTAAATCTTATTAAAGATGAGCACAACGTAGACATTTGACGTGAATTATACGTTACTGTCCAAAGTTGGACCACAAAGCTGCCACAGAGAGATTAAAAATGGTGTACAGTGGGCCATCATTTATCGCGGGGATTCGTTATAAAAATACGTACGTATTTTTTACAATAATTATATATGTTTTAAGGCTGTAAAACCCCTCACCACACATGTTGTACACCTTGCTTAGACAGGAATTAACATTTTCTCACATTTCTGTCTGTTTAAACAAAGTTCAAACCTACGTATGTGCCCTCTTCTCAGCCTCTCAGGAGCGTTCACCGTCTCCGACAAGTAGCTGCACAGCCCGCACTCTCCCTGGTTCTTTCACACTTGTTGCCTTTTTTCTTCCCTCACTTAACAGTTCCAGACCACCGTGTTTTCACTCTCCATGCGCGCTGCGCTCAGCCCGGGGAGGCAGTGAAGTGGCACTGAAAAAATCCACAAAAAACAGTGAGGCCGCGAAAGGTGAACCGCAATATAGCAAGAGACTACTGTAAAGTGACAAGTCTTGAAGAGATTCAAAATAACCACAAAGATGCTTCAACTCAAATGTATCATCAGCCTCTTTGTTTTTTTGTCCTACCAGAACGGGGACCGTCACAAATCTGTGTTTTGTATTGGGGGATTTCTGATGTATCCTTTGAATCTTCTTAATCATTCATAATAATCACCCTGAAAAGTGTCTTTTCCTAGCAAAGATGCTGGTTTTCATAATATTGCCTACCAGAAATAATGATCCAGCTATCATATTAGCTAAATAACCATTGTAGTTAAAGTGTAAAAAATGAACAAAACATCTATTTCCTTCCCTTAAAAGAACTGATTACCTTATTTAAACTTCTTGTTATGGCTGAGGAGCCACCAAACACCTATTATATACTTTCTATACTTGCATAACAGGTAGAATGTTGCGATCACTCAATACCAAGGTATTTTAGTGTAAAAAAAAAAACCGTAGCTGTTAGCAAACGGATCCTGGTTGATCATATAGTGTCACATTTAAGGAAGACTCTCCACTATCTGGCAACACCAAAGATAGTATCCAACATACCATCAGTTCAGGCTATAAATGCTCACGTTTTGATATTTACTTACTTTCTACAGAAGGGATTTATTACACGTTCCACTGCTATTTTTCTGGGCTCCAGAGTCAGGAAAGAGTATCCCAACACATGCGAGACGGAAGAATCTTTCAACAGAAGCAGATTTTTTTAATTTGGTGAAAGGACACTATTGTGAATCTTCTACTGAGATGTAAAACCCACCAGATCTGCTCATCAAACCCACCCTAACCCACTTACACCACCGATGTCCTCTATGAAGTGCACTTTAGTCCACTTGTGGATGGAGAACACATCCCGGTGTTTCATGCGTTCTCGGTGAGAAACGCTCTAAATAGTGGAATAGTACTTGGTCTCCCACTGATGATGTTTCACTGGTACACAAGCACACAAATATGGACAGGTATAGGTACTGGAAAACGGCCATCATCTCTGATCACAGAGGCCACAATGGTGGCAAGGCACATGGGAGTGACAATTCAAGGAAAAATAGTTCAACAAGTAGATTGCTGGAAGTGAATAATATTACACAAGCCTCAGATGATTTCATTCAATCTTCATTTGAAGCTTTGAACTCTGATATGGTATCAAATTCCTGCTTGTTGACTGAATATCGCTCTTCTCCCACTTAGTGTTTTTGCATGCCTCACACTCTCAGAACTCTACACACGTCAAAAAACACATGCACAATGGGCAAAATCCCTCGACTCTCCAGCAAAATCACACATCAAAAGAAT
>OMNM01001027.1:0-11922 GCA_900302745.1 Parablennius parvicornis
AAGTCATTCAACCCATCAGCCTTTTATCCAACATTTTTATAACTATTCTAAGTTGAAAATATTTCCCCTCAGCTGGCAAGTCATTGATTTATGGGACAGCATGGGGAGAAAATTAAGTCTCGAACAGAGCGATAGACTGGAGGCGTACTTAAATCAAGTCCATGGTGAATAGCCCTCTCCTGTCCTCAGGTTAAGAGCCCAGCAGAGCAGAAAGGATGAGTCCACAAGGCAGAATTTAGATGAGGAGCTACACAAACACATAAAACCTGATCAAAATGGTAACGGCGCTGTTACATACTCTTTTAACTATGGTCCACTGCCTGCAAGCTCTTTGGGGAAAAAATTGCAAAGGCAGAAATGTAAAACCCACATTTTAAAAAATATCAGAGGCAATGTGTCTCATTTTTATTTGAATGCAGGTTGTGTGACACATAACAAACGTGTCCAAGCAGCTTGACTTCCACAGATTCCAATTTCTCTCTGTAACTTCATTGCACAAAGTTTGACTGTATTTGTGATATTTATTACATGCTGTGTGACTGTGGATGCCGCCGAACGTCCAATATAACACAGAAATTATCCATTCACTTCACCCCACAAGCATGGCTGTGCAGTATAACAACCAACTTCAGTTAAGATAAGTTGCCTTTGGTGCTCATGATGAATTGCAGACTGTTTATAATTCTGGACTAAATTGGCCTTTAGCGATTAATTCACCTATTGAGCATACGGAACTAATTTATATTGGCAGCCTCCCTATGTACGTAAACAATAAGGTGGCAGTTGAGCTTTTATAAATAGCTACAACTGAACCAACCAAATATGCAAAAACTATATAAAGGTTTGTGTGTCTTAAGGTTTTAGACTAACAAATAATGTTTATATTTTAGCAGTGATCATTAATAATATTTGCGTCATATACATAAAACATACATATTTTAGTAAAAGATTACTTCATTCTGGCAAATACTTTTTATGTATTCATTACATGTTTAATTAACATTTGAATTCAGTAATTTAATTTGAAATCAGTGTGAGTTAGGGTACTGAACATAAGCACTTTAGCTTTTCAATTTTTTTATTTTATTTCAGTTTGTCAAATAAACAGTAACTTGTTACTTCATAATGTAACTTACTTTTAATCACAAACCACATAGATCACTTAATGTGCACATAAGGGCATTAACTGAGATGTGAGCATTGTGTGGATCACTTATTAAGTTAAGCTTGAATTACAACAGTTAGTAGGGGAAATGTGCTTTATGTTCTTGATGTTGGATGATGTCTTTAAATGAAATTGATTCATGAAACTATAACTATGAAAAGAAGCTGCAACAAAGCCGAACAGATAACCTACAAACATGCAGATAGTATCAGAAAGGTGGTTTCGAGGTCAGCTAATCTTTATTTATACCTTCTAATATAGTTCATGGACTGTAAATATGGTGTATAGTTCATGTAACTTACAGACACATATTTCATATTGGTGTCAAGAGGAATGGCTTGCTTCAAATTTACCAAGGCTCTCATACATAAAGACGTTTAGTGAAATAGTAACTACAAAGACAACCATGTTGGCTAAGGCTGTTGTTAGACTTTGGCTTTTGAGCAATTCAGAGCATTTCAGAAGGAAACAAACTTCATACATGCAGACGGGGTTCTGGTGGAGAGTCCTGAGTGACTGTTAAATTACACTCTGTGTATGTGCACCCGTATGGAAGCACGAGACCGCTGGCGTAAACTGCTTGTCCATGGCAATGCATTGACGGAAGCCCTCATGTCGCCTCAACACTTTCATCTTGAAATCAGTTTTAAAAGGGAATGGCTGGTTGAGATTGTGAGATGATTTACAGCCTCGTCAATGTAGGATGGTATTACAAAGAAGATCCCTGTCTTGTGACACAGATGTCCCCATGAAGATAACGAGGTTTAAACAGATAGAACACACCCTTGCTGTTTGTCCTTCACACCGTTTTTCACACAGATATGCACATTTTGCTTGCATGTACACACACATGCACAGGGTTTGTCTGTCTTGTGTGTCTCGGTAATCCTCAGAACGTTTATCTCTGACATCTAACAGGTGAGATAGTGTGGGGATTACTGCTGTGTATCATTGAGTGGAGCCTGCTGCAACTTTGCCCCTCATTGTTGTGGTTCTCCAACACAACACTAGCATCGCCTTGAGCGCAAACTGTCGATATATCACCTCGTTTCTGTCCCACTGGCATGGCCTCTGGCATCAGCTACAGGCATCTGTTTGCAGGGGAAAACCCTTGGCCAGAAACGAAGCACAGTTTGACCAATGGCTATACACAAACCCAGGCCCAAGTAACACATTCTACAAACGCTTAATTATAATTCCATGAAAGAGGCACAAGCTGCAGCAGGCTATATTTCCTATGCAAAAACAAAAGTCTTGAACTTAGTCGGTCTAAATTAGTTGTCAAAAATAAAAAATAAAATTAAAAAAAAAAAACACTATATTGGAGCAATGACTGTGATGCAAAGTTTTGTATTTGCATTTTTTAATGGCTTTGCCAATTAGGGAATCAGCCCCAAAGGAGTAACTAAAGGTCAAGTAAGTGCAAATACCTTGAAGGTCCTCAGGCTGCTGAAGTCTGGGTCAGTCATTCCTTAGAAAAGTCTAGTTAAGCTTTGCTCTGAGCCTGATCAGTCTAAGCAGCTTTCGGCATATCAGTGGAAATCACATTGAATACAATTTATGTTTTCCTTCTGACACTGCAGGGCAAGGTCTGGAAATCCTTGTGTGGGGGGTTCAATTCAGCTCAAGAACAAAACATTGTTGGCATTAACCTCTTATAGTCTTTGTATTTGGAAATGCATTGTAAGTGAATTGGGAAATACACATAGTTGCATGATTACCAAAGAACAAGAGGTCTTTAGGAGGGTTGCCACGAGTGATGAGGAAGTAGAACAAAAACACCACCACCAGCACGGCTACGCCAGTTCCCAAGATCACGTAAGGCCTGTGAGAATAGAGAAATGTAGTTGTTATTCGAGAAAATCACTTCACATTTTTGATATTTTCAAAAGTCTGCCGACACTCTGCACTCTTGCTCCTCAGTCTCTCGCAGATTTTCCGCTTCGTTCCCTTTACTAATTACTCCCTCCCATGGAAGCTGTGCCATTCATGTTCACACTGCTAAATTACTAAATGATGATGAATGAGAGGACAGAGAGAAAGAGGATCACACAGCACCCATGCTTGGCACCCGGAGAAATAATACAAAGGTGTGAAGAAAATAATCTGTTGGATGGATGTGTTACATCCTGAAGGAGTGATGGCTATTCTAGTGCGGTTGACTGTGTGCCGGAAGACTTGTGGTCTGAGGCTGTAATGTCACACTGAATTTGATCTCCTAACTACAACAAACTACAAGTTTGGCTGCATGTTTTTCTTTTCTCCCCCAAAACCTCACATTACGAAAGAGCTGTTTACTCATGGCATTTGGAAAAACATGTCAGGGGCTTTGTGGCCAGTAAAACTGCCACTAAGCTGAATTCACGATTCAAAACGTAAATAATTCTATTGTTGAGGTATTGGATCAAATACAGCACTTTCACAGCAATATTCGAGTTAATTTTGGCTTGTTTTTTTAGTTTGATCAAAGGTACGATACAGTTTCTGAATGATGAAAACATACTGTATTACTTACATCCAGAGTATGCCACCACAATGTTTACATTTACAACTTTTGTAGTATAGAATGTGCAAAGATATAACAGGAGAATGGCACAAATTTGCAAAGCTTTAATCAATCAAAGGCAGAAGAGTGGGAGGCAGCAAGCTAAGGCCGTGTTAGTTCAGCATTGCCCTATATGTTTACTGGTCAAAGGTACCGATGCCTCACACTGGGAAAGATTAATGTGTCCAAGGTTTCTCCTCGTAAACAACATTACATCCTCAGAAAACTCACAAATGCGCTCTCGCAGAAGGAAAACAAATGCTGTGAGAGCAAAGGCAAGCTCCCTTGCTACCTCTCCAATTCAACAGCACAGGAAGATTTATGCACACAATACTGTTTGTTTGCGGAGTGGAAGAGCACAAGGCATATTGTATGTCAAGAGCAATTTATCAAACACTACTGTGAAGTCTGCATTGATTGTCAATGTCCACACACTAAGAGAAAAAAAAAATAGAGAAATATTCACAGAGAAGGCATATAAAAGTCTGCTGTAAATGAAAGATAACTATGTGAGGGACAATAGGAACAGGTCGTCTGCTGTTGGTTTGTTTTTTTCTTTTCTTTTTTTGGTTTGTTTTTGTTTTGTTTGTCTTTTTGTTTTGTTTGTTTTTTTGTGGGGGTTTTTTGTTTAGTTTTTTGTTTTGTTTTTAGTCTCATGTGAGCATCAGACTAAAACCATTATAATTATATCCAACGTCAAATCAGATTATACACACATATCCTCCTCAATTCCACTTTTTAATGACTTTTGTCCTCCTTTCCCTCCAAAAAAGGGAAAATATGAAAATGTTTCGATGTCATAATTCTTGTAACATCTGCTGTGTTCAACAAGGTGCAGATTATATAAGGTATAGTATTCTTAGTTTTAAGCTTAGAGAGTCCTCTAGTGGTACTAAACACAACAAAGTGTGGAGTGTGGAATTTTATAGACTCAACGTAATGGCCCAATAAGAAATCATACTTACTCTTGAAACTCTGGGATGGTGTTCATGGCATATAGCACCCCAAGGGCAGAAAATGAAAATAGAAAGACAATCGTCTCCATTTCGTCAAAAACTGCTGGGGACCCCTCTCTGCAGAATCCACAGCTTCTCTGAAAATATAAAACGTTTACGTTGGAAAGAGGGTGGAAAATCCAAGTAGTGGCAAACCATATGCACGATTGACACAAATATAAAATGTAGTCAATGTAAGGATCATTAAAATATAGTCCATTGGTAATAAACTAGAAAAGAGTCAGAGCAGGCTCCTACCGTCTGGCTATCCTTTCTGAGGATTAATCAAATTACAGCTGGCCTTGAGCAGACCCGGCCTTTACTTGGAGAATAATGAAGTGGTAACAAAGGAGCTTTGACGGGGAGAAAAAAAGTTACACAATTAGGTTTTGTCAGAGATTTACATAAGTCGCATTAGAGAATAGGCCTAAATTCCATCTCGTTTTGCACCACACTTTCAAGATATACTGATTGCTCTTGTGTGGCGCAATTAATGCTGTGTTTTATGAAATAAGTGCATTGTGTGCTGGGACAAGGGGTAAACAGAGGGCAACATTTGTCAGTGCGTATATGACGTATTTGTCATACACACAGACTTCGCTTTCCTTTGCAGCCTGAGGATATGAACCCTTTCTGATCAAATTTATGAAATTATCTACTCGCAAAAAAAATATTTATAAGGCTGTTTCCCCCTAATTAGTATTTCTATTTTTGGTAAGTTACCTGCAGACCCTGAAACTTACTTCAACAATTGTGAAATTTTAAACATCATGTAACTGCATATTATACAAGCTTGATTCAAACTTTTTAGATATATAAAGGAAATGGGGGCTATACTGTATTCATTGAAGCATAATAAATATCCATTAACCACACCAAAAATCAGAAAATTACAGAAAATTAGTCCCTGAATTCCCAAATTTCTCCTTAAGCTTTGTTGTGCACAATAAATTTGTGACCTACAGAAAGGATTAGATTTATTTCAGACGTGCTTTCTTCGCTAATGATCAGGCTTGCGCAAGTGAGGAAAATCCCCATTGTGCCCTGTTTGCACATGTGCTTCTCTTTGGAAACTCATGGCCCTGGATTTAGGCAAAATAGATTTACTCACAAATTACCTGACATTTGCAGGGAATTTCCAGTAGGGTTCGCCAGACACCAGAAAATAATGATACATCAACAGTGAGACATGGCATACAGTAGTACATGACAAAAATATATTTCTTATCCAAAATGTATACATTATTGGCATCACTGTACACATCTTTATTGAGTAATACTTTACAATTTTCTGCTGCTTTTTGCTCCAATGAGGTGTTTGTGTGAATGCGGTGGCACTAATGTGTTGCTTAGCGCTATTGCCTCAATGCAAAAAGTGTAGCAATCAAATCCTGTCTATACCTTTCCTCTTATGTTGAATTTGCATATTCTATGTGTGCCGGTGTGGGCTTCTCCATAGCTTCCCCCAACAGTTTAACCAAGGGAAGCATATTCGATAAACTAGTAGTTCTAATTGGCCTTTCGGTGATCGTGGGTCTCTACCTGAACTTCTTGTCCACGTGCACCTAGCCTTGAATGAATGAATGAATGAATGAATGAATGAATGGCTTAAGGATTACTTAAGACCAAGAAGAAGAAGAATATTAATCATGAGCTATTGTTCATGGAAGGTATGACTAAAATATGCCGGGAAGCGTTCATCCTGCTTATTAATACTGATTATCAACTGCCACCTTCAGATACGAAACAATACCACTATGCTATACAGTTAGGACGAAGTATCCTTCTACCAGTATCTTTCACAAATACACACACAGGCGCATGCACACACACGTCCACACACTTCTTACCGCCTTCCTTTGTTGGGAAAAGGAGGGGGACTGTAATACCAGGAAAGCAGTGGCAGTGTGTGTTTGCTGGAAACAACTGGAGCTCTTCCAGCTCTGTCGCTCAATATTGTAGAATGAATAGGCTGATACCAAAATGAGACAGTGACCTGCATGAAGAGAGAAAGTATTATGTTCTCTAAATAACATCTAAAATGAAATATGCTTTTATGTAATGATTGCTTGCGGCTAAGTAATCCAATACATTTCTTACAATTGAAAAAAAACAAAAATAATACAATAAATAACTGTGTCACATACCCAAAACCACACAAAGTTTGAGCAGAGAAGAAATTCAAAATGTTTCCTGTAATTCAAAGAAATAAGAAAAGAGTTAAATACAGAAAAAAAACAACATTTTTACAAACAGTGAACAAGGTGAAATGAAAAGATTTAAAAAATAATAGTATAGCAAAATACAGTCAAATGTCAAAATCCTCCATTTACAGCTCATATTTCTTTTCTTTTAATATATTTTTGCGTTCAGAATAGCAAGAAATGGCTTTGAGGCCTTTGCCATTCTGCTATTTTTCAGGCCAATGTGATCAAGAGTCTGTCTTTTATTCATGGCACACAGTTTCCGCAGCACTTCAGCAGGTATGTTTCCACCAACTCACACTTATATTATGCCCAAATGCTCCTTCTCTACCAGTGATATAGCTATAGTTTACACTGCTGCATCTTTGGTCTCTCGGCTTGGGTCTCAGTGCTGTGGCTACTGAAAAAGTGTATTCCTTAAGCCAGAGCTGTGATATTGTGAACATGGATGTTTTCTTGTTTATTGTTACACTTTGTTAGGTCATCCTGCTGGCTATAATGGACTGCAAGGTGATGTGGTTTTGGCAAAGGCCATATATTTGATACACATGACTTAAAACATAATCGATAATGTTATATTGATGATGATGATAATAATAATAAGTATATGATTATCAGTATGCTTCAGGAAAGGACTTTGGTAAATGGTCTTATGCAAGGCAGCCAACCAAGAAAGCAGTCTCAACACGCATTCAATGATCTGTCACATTGATCTATTCACACAAAAATAGATCAATTGTTACAATTTCCATGCAAGGGGCTCACAAACCTTTTGAAGAAATATGGAGTTTATAGATTCACTCAACACACGGAACATAAGTCCAG
This sequence comes from Parablennius parvicornis, assembly GCA_900302745.1. NCBI lineage: Eukaryota > Metazoa > Chordata > Actinopteri > Blenniiformes > Blenniidae > Parablennius > Parablennius parvicornis. The sequence continues at coordinate 7,735 of OMNM01001027.1, forward strand.
ATTTGGTTAATCGAAAGTCTAAATTTGGATTACAAGACAGGCTCCTTTAATGACTGTACCACTGCTGCTCCTGTGTCATAAAATCACTTCTCGCAATTAATAATTAGAGTAGCACAAGGTTAGAAATAAATTAAGTATCAAATATTAATAATGCTTATATTCCAGAAGGAGCAGGGAGAGCTAAACAAAGGTAAAGTTAAACATAAATAAATGAAAACAACAAAGAAGAAAAAATAAACAGTAGTGATATGTGAAAAAAGACTAAACCAACACACATTCACAGCTTATACGAGTTTACAGTCAATATTTAACCTGTGTCACACATTGTTAAACTGTATAAAGAAGTTGCAAAGCCCACTAAAAAATTATAGATGTGCAAACACCACACAGACAGAGCCTGTCCTTCATCACACTTGAATCATCCCACAGAGAACAACAGAAAATATCTCACATTTCTAAATACCATAGTATGATTAATTGTTTCTGTCAAACAAGATGTAACCCATCAGCCTTACTTAACACTTATACTGCAGGCATTTATTAAGTTTGTTAATTTTTCCATTTCAGTAGCAGTAGTAGTAGCAGTAGTAGTAGTAGTAGTAGTACTAGTAGTGAACAGTTGGAGGCCAATATAATGAATTACAAATAGTCACATTAATGTAATTAAGCAGAAGACATGGATACTTTTATGACTATTTTAAACCTTAAAGTAGCCTGTTATTCTACTTATATTTGAGTACAATGTAAGGTATGCTATCTATTTAGCTGCTTTACACATACGTAAGTTGCACCAATATGTGCATCACTCAAATCATTATTCTTTTTTTACTTTTGTATGCCATATGAGTGTAATTTTTTTCCAATGCATTATATTGTTCTCTTTTATGCTTTCTACTTCTTGCTATGTTTTTATACATTTCTGCTGTGTCACATGCACCGACTGCGCCTACAATTTTGTTGTTTAAAAAAAAAATGGCATAAGACTCTTCACATTCTAATCAAACTTAGTGTCACAGAGTGCTGGTTCAGATCAAAGATGCATAAGAGTACAACAAACAAACAAAATGCTATCTGCATAAAAAGAGACCACTTTCCCAACCTTGACAGAACCAGGTTAAGATAGAAAGGGCTAACCACTGCACGACTGTGCAACCCTGCAGAAATCCCATGCAGGTATATTCTATCTGATTTTGCTCCTGATAATGCTGTTTCATGCAGTTTGATTACACAGTAACTACATCTTTGAGTAGTTTCCAGAAGAGAGCCTTCAACTTTGACCTCAGGATTTTCCTAGCAACTGTATTTCAGTAAAATTATTTTAATAACTATAGTTGCTATAAGAATGCAAATCTTTACTACTCACTCCACCCCTAGCATTATTGTCATCACAAATCATAATTATACAATAATAGTAGTACGTATTCTATAGTTTATATGACAGATATTATTGTCTTATAATTATCATGATCGTATCTGTGCATATTTGTCATCTTACATATTTTACGGTTCGCTGCCGCCTTCATCAATTCAAAACTGATCATGTAATAACGAAGTGACCAACCAGTCCTATGAGGTTACAAATGTAGTGAATACCAGCATGTGCGTTAAGTCGACTATTTTTAATTGTGGACTCACAACTTGATACAAGTGTCGATATTGAGCAGAGCTGGTGGTGGGTTTCCAGCATGTGTTTTCTGGAGGCTATTATCATGCTGATACTTCTTAATGCGCCGTGGGACACTGATGAGAGGTTGGGGCTGTTGTCATCAAACAAAGTGACTGTATTCCGAAGTATCGGCTCAGGTGTGCCGAACATTGGCGTTATGAACTATTTATGGCCCGGCAGCTCGACCTCTCGATCAACAAGCTGCAGGCACTGCGCGTGACGACAGCGGCGGAAACATTTTTTCGCTTTTCAAGATGGCACCGTCTCAATCAGGAAGTGGAGAAAACAACTACGAAGAATAAGTTGGATAAAATTCCCTATTCCGGGTCGTCCGGCCAGACTCTTGGTTGACAACCGCTCGGTGCGCTCGGGGTTCGAATCGAGGAAAAAGTAACTCTCGGAAGGTGAGTGTTTATACGGCAGTATAGCGAGAAGCCGAGCGGACACATCGGCAGCTGCTTCGGTACGAGATGCGTTCACGGCAGCCTCTCCTAGGCGCGCACGTTTCACACGACGAGCTGCGCCGGTCTGCGGACGGCCGGAGTCAAAACGCCTTCAAAAGCGGCGTTATCGGTGTATTTTGAATGACTTGAGACCGGGAGAAGTCCGATTAGATTCAACTAACACGAAAATCGATCGCGTTGCAAACATTTTGTTACCATCAGTGAAGGCCAGCCACCACCTAAAGTAGCAGAGTATTTCGCTACGCATCTAGTATTGCAGATTAACAAAGATAAGCACGATAAAGCGCGTTTTTAAAGGGCGGCCGGCTCCACATTTAACTCGCCACAGACATTAAACTTGTGTCCCAACGCAGAAAACCATTCGAGGCTTCGTTTAGATAAGTAGGTCGCGGCATTATTTTGTCAACATATGCAGGCGATACACAAAACGAACATACCCGAGAGGGCAACGCTAACGCGGCTAACGCAGTTAGCCGAGCTTAAGAATACATGGTAGTAACCGGCTATTACGATGTTATTCTTGTTGTTTTCGTTGATCTATCACGACGCACATGAGCAGGGAATTGTTTTAAAGTCGAGTTTGCCGGCTTGTGCGACCTTGTTGGATGTATGGGCAGTCGCCGAGGAAGCTAACTGTAGGGGCTGTAACACTGTACGAGCCCCTGGCTGCTTTCCTTTGTGCTGCCGACCAGTCGACCAGTCCATCTGTGGACTTTTCTCCTGTGGAGGAAACATTTGCTCTCACTTTGATAGATTTTCTCTTAAGTTTCCAACAACGTCCGTAAGAGAGTACGACGTAAACACTCGACGAATTATTAGCTATCGCCTATTGAATTACAGGACGGGGGATAATAACCTTTTTATCACAATCTCAGGGCATCTTGAATTGCAAATTGCTCTGCCTCACGAAGACAGAGAACCGTAAATATAGCTATGTATGCTGACATCAGAAAGGCAAAAGCCCCGGTAATGTGCTCTATCACATTGAGAAGATTCTTTTGGTCTATTGGATGACTTAAAATAGGTAAATTACGACGCTGTGTGTGCGCGCGATCGTCGGTGAATACAGTTGTTGTATTCGCCCTCTATATGCTCGGTTTAGCACTCGGCCAGATGTGAATGGATTAATCTAACTACTTCCACATTTACCAGCGCCAACACGAGCATGGAATGCCAGCATCGTTTAATTAGTGCTGCCATGTTCACGAAGAGTTAATGCTGTTAACGTGCAGCACTTTGAGGCCCTCTTTTAAAGAAATAGCCCCTTTACAGAACTCATTACAAATCATTAGCTTTAGCAGTTGTTAATTTTTTTTCTTCTTCTATCCTTCAGTCTTAAAGCACCTTACTGTGTTGTACATTCACCCATTCATACACAATCAGTGACAGCTGCCAGGGAATGAAGTGCCCAACTTCTAAGAGGGAGCAATTCAATTTATTTTACAATTGCATACATAGAAGTGTAAAAGAGAATATCAGGACATATTATCATTGAAAAGCAGGGTCAAGATATTTTTCATTGCACAGCCATTATTAATTTGGAAGGCAATGGTGGCCTAGAGGTTTAGAGAGGTCAACTTGGTGCTGGAAGGTCGCCGTTCAATTCCCAAACCTTGAATGTCACCACTCTTGGTCCCTAAGCAAGACCCCCCACCAGCTCCTCAGAGCAATGTAATGTGGTAAAAAAAAGAAAAACAGTCTAGTTATATAGATTAGTAAAGTATAATTGGTTAATATTTTGTCACTCGGAAGCTTTGATTAGTGTATGCCCTTTGTTTTTCACATGTATCATCTTAAATGAAGCAGATAGAGAGAACTGCTCTTACACTTATCAACAACAAACGCTATATTCAAAACTGCATGCAGTACAACATCTCCCAATCTTATTTGTATTGCTAAGAATAAAATTGTATTTGTTGTTCAAGAGATTTCATTAGTATACGTATTCTTACTAGTACAATATTTGGCACTCTACCAATATGTGTGCCTAAATTGTAGAATTACTTATATATATATATATATATATATATATATATATATATTTATATATATTGAACT
>OMNM01001030.1:2845-14146 GCA_900302745.1 Parablennius parvicornis
GACGTGATCCTCATTTGAGACCCCAGAAATGAAAATCTGGGTCCAGAATTCGGATCCAGGTTGAGATCCGGATCACTTCCAAAATAAATATTGATTCTTCTATATTCCAATATCTATCTGTGGTGAAAATTTGGTGAAGATCTGTCAAGCAGTTTTGATGCAATTTGCTTAAGACTGCAAAAACTGTAATTCGGATCCAGAATCGAGATCCAGATCACTCCAAAAATTTTATGGAGTCATCTGGGGCCTAAGATCCATCTGGTGAAAATTTGGTGAAGATCCGTTCCGTAGTTTTGTCGTAATCTTTTTAACAGACAGACAAATAAATAAATTAGAAAACTACTCAGAGAGTGCAGACCTCCGCCAAATGGTTTTCCACAATAAAATTTCCTTAACCCTAACCTTCAAAGTGCCGCCATATCGTTAATCCAGAGCCAGACGAAATTTGGCACAATTCAGGGCAATGATCCTCCAAATGTACATGTCAAATTTCAAGAGAATCTAAACAAAATTCAATGAGTTATGATTTTTTGAAACTCGTAAATGGGGTTTACAATGTTAAATTCCAGAACTTTCCCTGACCTTATTCTGGATCCGATCCGGAAGAAATTTTAGATAAGTTCTAATGTCGGTATTTTAAGATGAAAGTGTTGTGTTTGTAGTTAAATGGTGCCAAACAGAATAAAAAAACGCATTTGAAATAAACCAGATTACTAAGTTATATCAAATAAAACAAAACAACCATATTATAAAAATGAAATGTTGAAATTAATACCACTAAATGCCACCGGTTTGAAATAATAACAAAAGATATCATTACAGTACATTAGCGCCCTGATTCTGTTGGAATTCATTTGAACTGTTTATAAATCAATTTATGAACTACAAAACCACTCAGAGAGCGCAAACCTCCGCCAAATGGTGTTTTCAATGTTAAAATTTCCCAACTTCAAAGTGCCGCCATATCGTTAATCTGGATCAGATCCAGAGGTAATTTGACACAATTCAGGGCAATGATCCTCCAAATATACAGGTCAATTTCTGACCTTATTATGGATCCGATCTGGATTAAATTTTGCACCCTACTAGATATGATCATCCTACAGATCACTGGATTTTTACAAGTCAAGCAGATATGATCTTGGAGAGATCTGATGTTTTGAAAATGGCTCAATGATAAGTAAAGGGGAAAAACAGGATCTTTGATACTAAAATTTGTTTGTATCCAGATGGTTATCCGGATCACTCTCAAAATTGAATGGAATCTAGGTTGGGTCAAGTCATTTTATTACATCCTTGGCGGGCGCAATAAAGTTCTGCCAAGAGACATCTCTGGTCTGGAAATGCAAGACTGATTAATGGGGAGGAAGTTTTGGTTAAAAAGGCTTCTAAATGCAATTCTCAACTTTGTTGACTTACTCTAAACTAGCCCTGCTTCATTACTGATATATTGTGGCTAGATACTGTACATCAGGTTCATTTTACTATTCAGTCATTCATTGTAGCTTCAGGCCAAATATTTTGGAAATTACAGCCATGTCAGTCATTCACTATACTGTTTTCTAGTCTGTGCAACGTTCTGAAATAAACTGTCTACAGCAGTGTACTTTCTTTTTTTAAATAAAACAAAAAGTTTTTGGACAAGCATGCAATGAAATCATACTTTTTAGAATATTCCTGTACACTGACATTGTACAGGATTTATGCATGGTGTAAATGTGAAACATAGTAAGGCATATGTGCTATACGATTTAAAGGTCCCATATTATATAGTCTTTCAGTATGCACTACCAGAAGAATTGGTAATTTCCCCGCATTGCATCAAAAGGGGAAAATCTGTCAATTACCTGCATGAGCACACATTTGCTAAAAAGTGGAGCAAGTGAGAGAGATGACTTTCTTCATTTCTGAGGCGTCATGCACAGGCTATGGGGACACATATTATTGTTAGAAAACTATTAGAAATTGGATTTTGCATAATATGGGACTTTTAACACACATATGAATATAGTACATAAACTAGCATGAAAAAAAAACTAAAGAGCTGCTCTCATATTCATCAGTTAATTTCCATAAATGGGAATGGAGTTGGGCTGTGAGAGGTCAAATCAAATGACTTCATAAAATGTTTCTATATTCAATCTTGTAATTAAGTTTGCATGAAAAAATATCTTTAATAAATTCGCAAACATTTCGTATGTAGATGAGTATCAGGAGACACATGCAGACTTGAGAAGCAGATCTCCTGGTGAAGTTTCAAGGATGACAAAGTGTTTGTCGTGTGTGGACTGAAGCTCACAGGTAGAGATGCTCTTCCTGGCCAGACCCTCTGCAACTTCCTCCTCTGGTTCAGGGTTCAGATATCCAGATGCCAGGCCTCTGCAGCGTAGCACCACCCACAGGTCCGGGTGGTGCAGATAGAAGTATCGACAGACACGACTTGCCTCGTGGATACTTCCCTTGTCCAGCAACTGACCAATCAGAGCAGTTAGAATGCTTCTCTCCTGTGGACTCAATCCAGACTCTTTGTTAGCATGGGGATCCGGGACTCCTTCCAGAATGAAGTACTTCTCTCTGTTCAGGTCTGATATGTTAGACAAGGAGAAGTCCTTCATGAGGACTTCGTACATGCCGGTATCCGGAGGGAGGTTAAAGACACTGTCCTTATCCATGGTGGCTTTGAGAGAATGCTTATGCACTTGGTTCATCCAAAGCTCCTTCTCCAGGCTCTCCATCTGATCCACGGGAGCCGGGCTGAGCAGGGAGAGCCAGTGAGCAGCTATGCTGAGCAGCAGGCTGCGTTCCTGCAGGTCCAGTAGCTCAGTCTGCGGCTCAGAATCCACCGGGGGGGCTGCTGTGGTGGTCTCAACCTGGGACAGGAAGAAGTGGGAAGCTGCTGTAGGATCAGAGCCTTCGGCCTTCAGCTGCTCGTGACATTTCCTCCAGAATGTGACCCTGGTCTCCAATCTGCCCCACTGCCGCCGGGACTTCTGGGAGCTCACTTCTTGATGAAGCTGTGACAAAAAGAAGAAAATGAAATAATTCAAACAAAAAAAATATCTGACAGGTTTCTTCATGGAGTCTAAATGTTAGAAAACGTTTTAATGTAACATGTGTTGTGTTGTATAATCGTCAAAGTGTCAGAAAAGCCACATCCAGACGGTCCAGATTATCCCACGAGATGAACATTCAATATGTTGCAATTAGGCATTCAGATTTTTCAATAAAAGTAACCCCTGATTCTAATTCATACACCACAGTCATGCAGCTCCAAAGCTCCATGTTGCTCTGTAGTGACGCCCATAAAGCTTCCGTTAGTTTTTACACATCAGACTAAAACAACTTTTATCCTTTGGCTTAGGGGGCAGATTAAAATTTTTTACATTTAAATTACATCTTAAATTGTCTCTTGCATGTTGCCTTTCATTCAGCTGAGAAAGGTTGAGGTTTCAAACTCTCATCTTGGCAAAAGAACCAGGATCAAATCCAAATCAAGAGAAGGATCAGAAAACAATAAAGCTCCACTAATTCATTTTCAGTGACAACCCGCTGCCTTACCTGGAGTTTTGAGATTTTGAGATAAAAAAATGTAAATGACTAAAACAACTAGAAGTATACCTTTACCAGGTAAATTGTTGTCATTTTAAAGATTAAATCTGTATTGCAGCTCCAGACAAATTTTACTTGGGTAAGGCATGTCTTTTAGTCAATTTATATTAATATATGAAAACTTTAATGATTTAGTGTCATGTTTTGCCAATATTTACACAAATTCTTCACAAAAAGCATTGATTTTAACATGTTTCACAGACATTAATATAAATAGCTGCCACTGAACTGTGTATTGATAATAACACATTAAAAACAATAGATAATACAATCCAATGTGCATATAAAACAAGACAATATTAAAAATTATAAACATATGAAATAAGAGGTAAGATATATACAATACAGCATGGGAGCTAATAAAATCAAATAAAAACCAATAAGATAGAATAAGTATGGGCAGGAGATTGCACGTAAGCAGCACCAAAACCATTAAAGTGACATTGTGCATTACTATTGAAGTATGATGGACCATGGGAAAAGTCGTTGTTTGGCAGTCTTGGTCACTCTCTGCAGAGCCAGAGCGGAGTAGTGCTGCTGTGTTGGCTGTCCAAGTGAACGTGAAGGAGGACACTTACTCCACACACACTCCGTTAATGTAAGTCCTCCTGTGCATCCTGAAATCAATAACCATCTCTTTGGTCTTCTTGGTGTTCAGCAAACTTAATAATGGTGTTCGAGGGATGAAAGGGTGTGCAGTCAAACATGTAGATGGACAGGGCTCAGCACACAGTGCTGGGGGGAGCCAGTGCTGAGTGTAAGGATGGAGGAGTTGAACTGATCCATCCTTACAACCTGTGGTCCATTAGTCAGGAGGTTTTCGACCCAGGAGCACATTGTGGGTTCAAGTCCAGGACCACCAGTTTCTCTACTTAGATGTCAGGGCTGATGGTGTTGAATGCAACCTATTGTCAACAAACGGCATCATGAAGTCGGTTCTCAGGAGCTCGAGGTGGCTTAGGGCTGTGTGAAGAGCTGTGAGCACCACACTGTGCTCAGGAAGCAGTCTTGTATCTGCATAAGTGCTACAGGTGGACAGGTTTTGATAGTCCTATCACCAGCTTTGTTCTCCTTTGGAGGCTGCAAAAATATTCATGCATTCATTTTTGGTTTCTTTCACACTGCAGTTTTGACATTGGACAAAGTCACACAATCACAACAGCTGCTTGTTTGGTGGTGCTATTGCCCAAAACCAACACTGACCAGAGAGGAAGAAATGCATGACGAAGTACAAACCCGGCTCATTGGTTGGTTCGGACCAATAGCGGAAATCCTGCCCCTTTAGCTGGTTGTGGCTAATGGGGAGCCACATGCAACCGCAAAATAGTCTGCAGACCAAATGTCAATGAGTGTCTTCCTCACTACTCCATGTCTGTCCACAAGATATTATCCAACTTTTTCTTTCTGCCTCGCGTGTGCAGAAAGTGTGCAGAAAGAGAGAAACAAAGCGGTTAGCTTTGTTTGCCTCTTACTACACAAGAGGCTTTCACACTGTCCACAGATTGGACTTCAGTTCACTTGCAAGTGAACCAAGACCCACCTTTTCAAGTGAACCAGAGTTCCATTCATTTGTCCAGATCACAGTCCCACTGCACTTTTACACATGCCAAAAAGAAGCATACTTTCCCTGAAACAAACACTAGTCTGGATTGAACTGCTGTTGTAAAATGATCTTTAAAGTGGCCATTTCATTGGAGCATAAACAATAATGAGCCTGAATGAGCACAGTGGAGTAATTGTGGATCAGACCTGACTGAGCAGCAAGCAGTGGATGGGCAGATCGGCCAGCAGCGCCACCTGCCTGGCTTTACTGTATAGTCCTCTGGCCTGCAGCATGTCCATGGCAGTCTGGAACTCCTCCTGTTGGATGGAGGCTGAACTGCACTGCAGTAGCCTGGTAGACAGGCTGACCTTTGACCCCTGTAGCAACTGACTGAGTAGACTCAGCTTCCTGAAGTCTGGACCTGCAGACAATGCAGACAGCAAAAACAAAATAGTGCAGCCAATTACCAATTGTGTAGCCATTTAATAGAAACACCACTCCATCGCCTAATATGAATGAAAAAAAACCTTGAAAATTATACTAGATCTACATATTTCAAGGCCAAAATAAATCCCTCAGGCCTCACCATTGGACTTGAGGAGCTTGTCAACGTCGGCCAGAAGCTGCAGCAGTCGGTGGAGATCATACTGGGAAGAGCAGCGCTGCAGCATGGTGAGAACCAGCACGGAGGCCTGGCTTTCCACCCACTGCATGGGGAGGCTGCCCTCCGAAGCCGAACCACTGTTTCTCAGCTGTAAGAACATGGAGGCAGATGAGAGGAGCTCACTCTATGCATTACATTTTTATACAGGCTATTTAAGAGCAGAGTCTTTGTTTTCACGCAGTAATATAAACCAGAGATTCTAAACTGGTGGGTTGTACCCTATAAGTGAGTCCTTGCCTAATCTATCAATGATTAAAAACTGTTATTTATCATCAACTTTCAGTTTTACTCTGGTAGCTTCCATCTATCTAAGGACCTGGTTTTTGTAAACCTCAACAGTGCTAAGCCAAATTACAAACATCTACCACGTGTAATTGGGCCCCTGCCACATTGGACTGCATATATCAGGTCTTCCAAAACTCAATAACAATCTGATGTGACTTGACGTGTTGCACGATTTGATTTTTGGATGTTTAGTACATTTTGTGATTTTTTTTTAATTTTAATTTTTTAAATTAAACAGGGAGGAGCAATCACTGAGATGTGATGGTAGGGACTCACAGCAATGAGGGTCCTCTGGAAGTCCAGGAACTTTAATTTGGCCTCAGTGAAGTTCTTGTAGTTACAACATAACTCGAACATCCTCAACACCAACACAAGGGGGCAGTCCTACAAGACAAGGAAAAAAGAAAAACAAGTTTCTTCTTCAGCAGCGATAGCTAAACCCTCAAGTGCCTCAATATAAGGTGTTTTGTTTGATTTAACTGAATCTATTTTCTCCTAATTTGATCTAAAACCCACACATAGAGCACTCAGGCCCTCACCACCCCATAATTTTAAATCACACCTTAAAACTACTTAAGCAGGATTTTCATATTTTCTCAACCACATTCAGAAAACAAAAAAAAAGTCTAATTCAGATTTAAGACACAACTTTAAATATAAAAGTCTCTTGCTCTCATCGGCTGTTATTACCTTCTGGAAGAGTTCAAAACCTTGTAGGAGGGGCCGAACATGGCCCAGCTCCAGCAGCGTCCTCCAGATGATTGACAGGTCGTGCAGAGTCCACTTGTGGTGCTCAGGGGCTTCAGCCAGGTGGGCCATGGCTTCAAGAGCTGTGTCATCATCAACAGAGGTCAGCACCCACACACAGAGACACTGCAGTACCTCGGTCCCCTGTGGAGGTGTTTCACAGTGGTGTCATGAAAACACACCAGCGAATCACATTTGTGCATTCCAGGCGATATAAATGAACTCTCCATTCTTTTGTCTTATCAAGTACATTGGGGTTTGACTGGTAGAACAAACCAGCAAGGATAGTTATGCTGCTTTGTTCATCAAAATGGTATACATGTATAATCTGCTAATTGGCCTCCTTAAACTTTGAGAGTTTTGAGCTGTTTAAGGAGAAACATGTTATGATGACAGCACAAGAGAGAAACTATATATCAGTGACAGGCAGTCAAGGCCCGCAAGGCCTTCTCTGCAGGCCTAAGAATAATATCTGAATCACAGACTGATGTTGATTAGATTTTGTCCATGAATACTTATTAAATAATTCCAAACGGTCTGTTTGCTTCCTCTCATAGCTTCTCCCCTGGCTGTGCTGCTTCCACACGTGTATTCCCATATTAAAGCTTTTAACTAATCACATTTCAGCATCACCTGTTGTCAGGGTAAAGAAATCTGCCTGAGGCCTTCACATTCAATTCTGCAGTCCTCTGCAGTGTAAAATAAGCGTGAAGGGCTTCCAGGTTGCTAGATAGAGTAGAAGGCTTGTGAAGAGAGGCTCCGCAGCGTAGATTGCCTCTCTCCACAATAACTTTGCGAAAAGATTTGTTATTCTAGCAGAAAGTGAACATCTGGATAAACAGAAAGAAACCGAACCAAAAACACTCAACAGACATAAGCCATAATGCCGAAAACTCGAAGATAAAAACAGGAAAGAGAGCAAAGTAGCATCACAAGCTAACGGCAACTCATGTAGAGCTACAGGACGCCCCGGAACGAGCATAGTGTCAGGACACCTATTCGAAGCGATAAAAGAGCTCAAATCTGAGCTGCAGAGGGACAACGACAACTTGAGAAAGGACATTAATGTCTTTCACACAGAAGTGAGCAGTAAACTTGATGGTTTAGCCGAAGAAATGCAGGGGCTGAAGGAGCAGATTTATTGTCAAAACCATTTTCAAGATGGACTATTCCAAGAGGTCACTAAACGCACCGCAGCACTACGGAGGTCCAGTGCAATTTGCTTGCACTCGCTACAACTTTCATGGCAGGATTCAGGATTATTATTCCCAATTATATTATTTTCATGACAATAAAAAGCTGATGTTTGTCACCCTCCTCGACCCCCAGAAGCTTTGCTGATAGCAGCCACTTTTTTTATGAAGCTGCATCAGAAGCAGAGTTACGAACTTCATCAGTCAAAGTATTTATTCTGGCTACGCCAGTATCTATCTGTGACGCAACAGCTCTTTATACTGCAGTTCTGCACATTAACATGGTTTTTGTAGCCATAAAAAAGTTATTGAGGGGCGGATTGACTCAGGCCAGCACGAGTGAAGGCCTAAGTTCTAAAATGCACGGCATATTAGTGATGGGACGAGAGATCCCGCGAGATCAAAATGCTGCAAGATTTCTTGTCGTCGCGTTAAACAATATCATAGTTTGGTTTTTTTCCTTTTTTTTTTACTTGGTTGCATTCAGTATACGTAATAAATACTGTTGGGCAACAGCGTTGTATGGATGTAGTAGTTCGATTTGTTCACAATGGGCTATAATTGCACTATCCAACATAATTTGGGTGTGTCCATATATGGGTAGGAACCTTTTGTAACTCGGTGTAGTTTCTTGATGGAGTGGAGCACAAACAGTTTCCTCCACCGACACAAAACTGGGACATTTTTGATTACTGCTTTTGGAACTCTGATTATTTGATTTATGGACAATTTTGGTTTGGCTTTGGATTCTAATTAGTGGTCATAAAAAGGAAAAAATATTTTACCTTTCATGAAGTTGGACATCAATCATTCAAACAAGAGCAAGGTGTGCAGGAGGAGCGCGTCAGTCACTCGCCCTTCAGTTACCTGTCAAAGTACAGTAGTCCCTTGCTATATCGCGGTTCACCTTTCGCAGCCTCGCTGTTTTGTTGCGCTGAAGTTGCGCTGATTTTATCAGTGCAACTTTGCATGCTTTTTTTTGAGGAGTGAAACTCTGGAGCTTAATAGCTCCGGGGGCGGGACCTGCGAAGCGCTGTGTCTGAGATACGGGCTGAGGGCAGCGCGCATGGAGGGTGAAAACACGGAGTTCTGGATGTGTTAAGTGAAGAAAACAAAGGCAGCACGTGTGAAAGAACCAGGGAGAGAGTGCGGGCCGCAGAGCTACGTGTCTGAGAGAACGCTCCTGAGAGGCTGAGAGGAGAGCGCATACGAAGGTTTGTACTTTGTTTAAACAAGAGAGAAATGTGAGAAAATGTTAATTCCGGTCTGAGCAAAGTGTATCAAGTGTGTGATGAGGGGTTTTACAGTCTTAAAACATATATAATTATTGTAAAAAATAAAACTAACTACTTCGCAGATTTCGCTTATCGGGTTATTTTTTGAATGGAACCCCCGTGATAAATGAGGGACCACAGTAGTAGCTTTAAGCATCGGCTTTGCTACTACAATATTTTTTATGTATTATTACAAATCTTGTTAAAATCTCGTCTCGTCTCGATCTCTTGAGATATATATATGCACACACACACACACACACACACACGCGCGCACACACGCACGCACGCACGCACACACACACACACACACACACACACGCACACATATATATATACAGGTGTGCATAATCTTCCAGTGTTACTGAATGAGTGATTACTGTGTTTTTACCTGCAGGCAGACAGCCAGTATTGCCAGAGTGGGGCAGCACTGTATCAGAGCCTCCTGCAAAAGGTAACTGCAGGGCCCGGGTTCCTCCTGGGCCTCAAGAAGGACCTGGAACAGCTCCCTGTGGTGCTCAAGAACCGCAGTGGCACTGGCACTTCTGTTCCTTGAAGACCTCAGATGCACCTCATTATCCAGAACACTCCTTTGACTGTACACCTGCAGGTCCTGAAATGCAAGGCTCAGGTGCGCCTGAAGGGTAAGGTCAAACTGAGCCACCAGTGACCTCACCTTGGGATGAAAAGAACAAACATGATTACAGAAAATGAGCATAGATAATAGACAGAAAGAAACCCTTCACTAGTGTTAATGCTCTGATGTAAAAGAGGTGTGTCATCTTTACCTGTTGGGGTGGGAAGTTGTGCAGTTGGACAAATAACAGAAAGTGGATGAACTGTCCGTCTTCAGCGCAGTGGGCCGGATAAACAGAGCTGAGGCACCGACCATGGAGCTGACAGAACTGGACAGGCAGCACCCATTCTTGAGCTGCTTCATACGAAGACCTGACAGAGGACAAAGACATGTAATGAGCTATCACTGTCCACTAACATTAGCCCAATAAAACCTGAGGCAACATCTAAATAAAATCAAATCAATTTATTGCCAGTTGGCTGTACATACAACTGTAGTGCAGGCAGTCATGGATAGCTTGGTAAGTGCTTGCAATTTATCCTCCACTTACAACAACAGATGTCACTTTCAATATCTAAAGTTCTTAAACAACATTGTGTCTTTTAAAACAAGTTAGACAGGCAATGAGGCTTTGTGGAAAGGTCGAACTGAGTTTTTTCCACATTCTAATGAAACTGTATATTGTATTTACTGAAAAGATGGCTGGGATCTAGAACAGATCCCTGGGAGACACCAGCAGAGCAGGGATATAACTGGGCTGTCAAAGATTTTATCTGAGCAAAGTAAGTCCAAGAGAGGTATGGCTTTAACCAGTCCAGAATTGGTGTTAAACAGAATTATTTACATCCAATACTCACTGAATTTTTTAACACAGGACATGTACATAGCACTAAACTTTAGCGACAGTGATAATATTTTTGTTTATACAGATGATTAATTGATGGAGGGGCTACCTGCTGAGGCCCTTCTGCTCTAGACTGTCCGTCACTGCAGCTTCCAGGCTTACAATCAGCTCCTCTGCAGCTTCAAGCTCTGCCTCCACCAGTTTTATACCTTTATACACTGAAACAAGACAGCAGAGAATGAGTGTGCAGACGCACCGTTGCAGAAGTCTGGGTGCATGCATTCGTGTTTACCCAGTGTTTGCAGATGGCTTGCAGGAGCAGTATGTGTATCCTGCTGGTTCCAGTATTGCAGGATGGCGTTCATGGCTCTGATGTCCACTCTCAGCTTGAGGCTGCAGACTCCAAGCAGCTCAAAGAAGCAAATTGCAGCCGATGTTACAGAGGGCAGATTGAAACACTGCAGGGTCAACCTGTATGCCTGCTGACAGGCCCACTGCAGCCTGACACACACACACGCACACACACACACACACACACACACACACACACACACCATTCTTCTCA
>OMNM01001031.1:0-15119 GCA_900302745.1 Parablennius parvicornis
AGTGAAGCCTGGATGTGGTCCAGACTTGGTGGGGTTCTGTTTAGTGTTCACAGTGACATCTGTTTTTTGGGGGCAGTCAGCTACATCAAAGGGAGTGAATGATGTGGGAGTATTGTCTGGAGTACGCTGGCCAAATCTTCCTAGTCTGGCAGAGAGTATTGTGTTGACTAAGTGAAACCCTGTGAGTGTTACTGTGTGGACAATATTCATCATTACTGACAGCGAGGCAGTAAAATAATAGGTGTTATTTCAAGTTGTCTAATTCGTGTTCAAATGACATTTGTGAAAACATTGACGGCGTGATATTATGGTATTATGTTACAGGCATTGTTCGATTTGATGTAACATGAGATCGAAAGCTCTGATTTAGATGATTTTGCACAGCCCTGTAGAGGTGACCTGACCAGACACACGATGACCTCTGTACCCGTGTCGCACCTCCATGTTTTCCTGACAGTATGACCTGGGCTGTTCCAATTCTCTCTCATGGGTTTGCAGGGGAGCTGCTCAGAGGCCCAGCTCCGACTATGTTCTCATTCACGGGCCAACACAATTTATGTGAGGTGACAGAGAGGAATTTGCTTCCAACAAATCCCTCATCTTTTAAACTGCTGCTTGTTATCATTGACCCTTACTCCTCACCCTCATAAAGCACCAGCGACCGGCCACAAGTGCTTATAAATGAGTAGTGCCTCCTTATTTATGAGTAGCATGTATTAAAACTGATAAATTGTTCAACTCCATATCGAGTGACTAATCTTTATACAATTCTGAATTTTAGATCATGGCTAACCAAGCAAAGGTTAATAAATCACTGACATGTGCGCTAAGAATGAAAACAGTGAAACACAAACATTTGTATTGAGAATCTTCACTGTTCTGCAGATTAATTTGAGCCCTAATTTGACCCAGCCAGCTGTAATAGGACTCTTTGGAATAATCCTACAAGGAGACGAAGGCCTGCTATTAATTATGTTTGGGGTGAAAAGTTTCAGAGGCTTTCTCAGGACATTTGCATTGATGTGTAAAGTTCTGCCTTTGTGTGGCATGTTTTCAACTTGTCTGGTGAAAGGTTTTTGATTGTGTTTTCTTCTAAGAAAAAGACAAAAAAAAACTGATTTTGCAGAAAACTTGAATTTTAAGATGTTGAAAAATCATGGCTGCTGTTAAACACTCTTAAATGGACAATTTAGTAATGATATCTATTATGGCATTGAGTAAAAAAAGAATATAAACATTTGAATAATAAATGCAGAAATTGTGTGGTACATTATGTTCTCAGAATGCAGGACATGCGCAGCCATACATCTTTTGTAATGTTTGAAGAATCTCCACAGAAGAAAAGATTAACTGATGCTAGAACGAAAGATGCATCTTTGGCAAGGCCCGGGGTGAAGGTGCAGCTGTTTCATTTACTGCACTTCGCCATATGAAAATACTAAAATGAAGGGTGTATATCACATCTGTGATGAAAAAGGAACAATGTCAGTCAGTTATATGTGCTCCATTTCTGGAGTGGAGGCCTCAAAGGGTAGAAATGCCCTGGTGGACACCTTGCTTTATTTGGGAAGGCCCTGTAGAAAAGTTTGTGGGGAAACCCAGGCACTTAAGCTGGGAGCAGGTTAATTTGTACTGTAAATGTACAGCATTTATCAATACGGGAGCAGCCCTACCCCTTCTTGACCCTTCCCTTTTCTCATTATATGCATTAAAAACAGTGATTTTTACATATTTTCTTACAAGGTTATTCCAAGAATAAATCATGTCATTTCATTTGCACCAATGAATAACAAATGCGTTTTTTTGTTGTTGTTTTTTTTTCAAAAGAGACTGCTGAGGGCCTTTTCATGGTTTCAAAGTTACATAAGTCAAAACGAAGGCAGGCAAATCTAAACACTTTCAGTGAAGGAAAATATTGCACCGCTGCCAACAAACGGAAAATATTGATGATTTGTGGGTTTAAGATGTTGAATTGGATTTTCAAGCCCTAATCACTGGACGTTGCTATTGGCTAGTTTGTATATTTCCAGGCCTCTTCCAGATCCCGTCCTTATGTAAACCTTCAGACTGGCTTGCTCAATTATATCTGTCACTTTAATATCATGCTGAATATGTATGTGATAAATGTGTTCAGTGTATGATAATAAAGGTGAGACTATTTGTGAAGAGAAACTACATACCTTGTTTTTTCCTTTCACCAGTTCCTGCTTCGTATTTATGCTCCTAATCCAGTTATGGACCATATTTCCTCCTTTATTAGTGGTAACCAGGATTGGTTCAGTGTAAGCAAAGCAACTGCAGAAAATGGAAAAGGTAATAAACAATAACAATTCAAGACCTTCAACAATATAGTCAAGCTAAAACATCCTTTTGTGTAGTTTTCACTGAAGCTCTGCAGCGTAATACATCCAAAATCTGTTGCATGAATGCAAGAGCGTTCTTTTGAATCGAAATCTGGATAGAGTCCAGGCCCATACGAAGCTCTCTGAGTTGTGAAGTACCGGAGAAAGACTTGATCTAACCCCCCCCAACCCCTAAACCCTTCACCGCCCATGGCGGTGAACAATCAGCATGATGAGTGTTGAGGCAGAGGAGGAAACGGCAGCAGCGACAGGAAGGGCTGTGCTGTGCGTCACCTCGTACAGGAACCCCCCCCACACGTTCTGGCCAGAGGAGATAAGGTTGATCCTGAGACCTTGGTGGTCCGCAAGGGACAGGTGATAAGTACTCAACCCAGCGATAAAGACATCCCCAGGTTTTTGCCCCTTACACTATCAGCCTTATTCCACCTCCAGCAAAGCATGCTGCCCTCTTCTCTTATGCTGTCCCCAGACTCTGTGCTTCCCGTCCTCTCCAAACTCTCAAGATTCAGATGAGATATGATTTTGAAGGGCTACATATTGGATTTACAGTGACAGGTACTTTGCAGGGTCAGCGCTGTATAAAACAAACATTTTGCACAATTGGCCTCCCACCAGGCTGTAGCTGTTCCTCCAACTCATTAGCTGCCTGCTGCAGCCGAACCACTGTTCCTGTTGCCAGCCCTGATTATCTTTGAGGTACTTTGACCTTTTGATTTTATTTACCATAAATCTGGCCAGCACAAATCATGTTGTACATTTTAATGGAGACAATTACTGGAATTTCATTCAGCGTGTACCATAATACCCCTCTTTATACCTACATGGGTGTTTTTTCTTAACAGATCTGATAACCTAAGAGTCATAAAACCTTTTTTTGGGGTAACGGCTCACAGACCTCCTGCTGTCAATAACAAGCCTTGGTCACAAGACCTCAGATGTTCATTAAATTTATGAGCCCATGTTTATGCAGCTTCTCTCAAACATTGAGTGCAGTTCAGCTCCAGTAATCTGAGATCAAATGTACCCCCCCGTGGTTTCCCCTCAGTCTATAGAACTCTGATCAGAGGGCAGTTCTTGGAAGGCTAAGTTGCCGTGATTAATGTGTCATGTTCTGGGACAAAGTCAATTCAGTTCCAATGGGTCTGTTTTGTGGTAGAATCTCTGGTCTGTACTCTTGGTTCTGTCTTCAACAATAACATACCTTCTGTGGGTCATGTCGTTTGTTTGTCTGTTTGTGATTCAGAACAAATATAGCAGCAATGCCAAGGACTCTTCTCTTAGATGCAGCTGTGCAATGTTGCTTTGCAGTTCAAATAAAGACACAACTTCATATTCAGAGGCATCTGAATTATTATCTGCTCTTGGCAGTCAACATGGGAACAGTTTTTGGAAAGTGGAAAATATCCTATAAATTGGCAGCTGTTACTAAACAGATCATGGTAAAACCAATCAATTTGATTGCAGAATACTTAGGATGGAAATAATCACACTTTGTTAGTATTTCATGATGTGGCACTGCTATAGATGGAGATACTTGAAGCATAAACAAAATATTTTCAGTATAAATGTGTAATCAAAAGCTGTGTAGAATTAACATGAGGGCATTTGGGGTATTTTTAAGATGCTAAAAGCATGAACAGAGAACATGCCGTTTCAACAATATATCGCAAAGACTCACACTTTGAAGGTTTGGTCGGAGTGACACGGCTGCCAGAACCAAGTGATTGTTGGCACTGGCATCCCACTAGCAGTGCAGGTCAGCTGGTGCTGTTTGCCAGACATGTAAGGTTGCAAATCCAGAGTGGTAAGCTCCAGAATAGTTGGCTGCACTGCAAAAAAGAAATCCACATAAACACAAACAAGTACAAAGAAACACACACATAGGGAAATAGATTAGAGGTCAATCTGAGAGAGTGAGATAAGAGGTTACACAGACTATCAACCATCTCAGTCCAGCCTGCTATGGAATGTCATAATGTCTTTATAATGAGACACAACAGTCATGATGGATAGCCCTAAAGGTGGTGCCACTGACACAGGTTGTCCTTTAGAAGCTGTGCAGGAGAAGAATAGCAGGATGAATGAAGAGCGCGGACGTGTAGTTCAAAGAACGACGCCACTGCGACCCAGTGAATTTGAATTTGACCATACAGCATATGCTGTAATAAACAACAGACAAGGACACTTACACCATCTCAGCAGGGAGCGGGGGTCCACATTACTTTTCAAACAGCTAAGGCTTCACCCACTAAAATGGCATGGTAAACCTCAAAAACCTGCATCACACCACAGGCATGCACCAACCATCACATACAACACATTCATAATCCAGAGTGTTGTGACAACTCCAAACAAGTGATGAACAATGTTTAAACTAGTTTTTTAATTGATACCAGGCATCACCTTGCACTTTGTTTATTTGCATCCCCATGCTTTATTTTTTTTGTCATTACAATAAAGAGAAGGTTTGTAGGGCCAGCTTGTCATGGATCATAAATGAAAGTTTATCCAAGCCAGAAGGGGTCTGATTTTTCCACTTTTTGGCGCGCCATAGGGATTCCTTGAAAATGTTTAAGGAATGCAATGAAAATAGCTCTACTCTCTATGGTAAGCTTAAAGTAACGGATATACACTTCTCTGTACTCTGTAGCAAACAGACTCCATTCAAGTTTCCACTTAACATGCTTCAACATTTATAGCCCTGAGTGTTAACAGTTATCGCTATTCTCTGCAGAGTAATCAAAACAATGAATTACATACTCTGTGCTTTTCCTCAAGCTGTATACATATTGTGTGAAACATGTTGTTTATATGGGCTCCACTGTATATACACATGGTGAGGATGCAAATAAATGCTATGGACTAGGGGGGGGTCTGGATCAGTTGGAGTCTGCGTGCAGAATAGAGCTCGGGCCATTTACACACTGCGCCAAGCCCCTTCAAAAGAGCCCCAATAATCAACAACAGCTGCCCCAGCTACGTCAATCCAGCCCTGGAATCAACAAGCCCCCAAATTCCTCTCATACTGGAGCTGCTACCTGCCGTCCAGTGATTTGAGCTGAGAGCAACAGCAGTGCTGAGGCAGCCTCAGCTCACTGCTTCATTTCCTCAGGATCAGCAAAATGTGCCAAGTTTTTTTTTCTTTTTAGGCAATATCTTACCACTGACTTCCAGAGTGTAGCTCAGGTTCCTGTATAGGCCCTTCAGCCTGTTGCCCACGCTTATGGTGAAGACACCAGCGTGCTTCTCCTCCACATCATTGATGGCCAAGATATGGTCATCTATCTCGTAAGAAGTGGAATTCTTCATGATAGGCACTCCGTCCTTGTACCTGAGAATTGTAAAGAGAAAATAAAATCCATTAACTCACACACTGAAAAAAAAAAAAACTCCCTTGACCACCACATAACATTTGCACATTGTGATTCTGGAGATTTACATACCATGCTATCATGTCTGGTACAGGCAGGGCATTGATTTTGGGTTCAAACACTATTTTCTTCCTGCCTTCTTTAACAACTATTAGGCTCGACTGCTCATGCCTGTGGGAAATGTTCAGGAACGGATGCTCTGCAACAGACAGATGAAGGACAAAGACAAAGAACTTGAGGCAAGAAAAATCAAACAAATGTGAAGTCATCATTACATGACTACAGACATAAAAACACGACATTCTTTGATATCTTGATTTGAGTTATTTTAGTCTTAATGAACCTGAATAAGCGATTTACATTATTTCACTCACCAAAGACAAGGACTTTTGCTGAAGCGGTCTTGTAGCGTGTGGGATCCAGCTCAGCACGGCAGCGATACAATCCTCTATTCTCCATGGTGACATTTGGCACATTTAAAGTATTACTCATATCCAGAACCTTGGTGATCTTGGTGAGGTTGGACTTGACAGTGGAATGTCGATATTCCTAAAGGAAAGACAAGCCCCATGAACACCATTCATACAACATGTTATAATCATTCACACCCAAATAATTATATTAAGAAGGCATCCTGCACTCACCTTCTTCCCAGGAAAATCCCAGGTGAAGACGAGTCTGCCATTGTAGGTGGTCTCGCCACTGCAGTTGAGTACAAGATTGTCTCCAACCAACAGTCTGATGCGTTGCGGCGTAATCTTCACCTTTTTCAGAGTACTAGCTGAAAATTATACAAGGACTAATGAATATCATAGGAGTTGTGAATGTTAAATAGTTGAAGAAAGCAGCATGACAGCATGAGGCGGTTTCATGGACTTACTCTGCCTGTGAGGGACGTAATGGGACCTGAAGGTACGACCGCTGACCACGGCGTTACAGGTGAGCATAAAGTATGTCGTATATGGACCATAGGGAATCCTTAACCCCACCTTTGGATCCCACGTCATTGGCTCTATGACCCCCTCTGCTAAGGTGTCATTCTGCTACAGAAAAAGAAAAGCAGCCACATGTCAGGATGTTCTGGTGGGTAAGTCAGTCTATTTGAAGTTGCGTGTATGGCATCAGTTGGAGTGAAGATCTGATTAGAGTGTTTTAGAAGTGTATCCTCTGCAGTCATTTATTTAATGACAAACATAACCATGCGTATTCGGAAAAGGATGTACGTTCCTGCAACTGTTTGTTCTCATTTCAAAAGTTGGGTAGGGAGGAAGGCAAAGGAAGGGAAGCAGGAAGGAGGAGCAAAACAAATTAATTAATAGCAGGAAAGTCATGAAGCCCCTATCGAAGTTGTCTGACCAGGAGTTGTTTATCCACAGTGGGCACCATGACACATCGTTCAATATCAATCAGCGATTGGAGAGAAAATGTCAAGTGTCTTTTCAGCTTACATTATGACTTTCACACAACTTTCATCCCACTAACAGACAGGCTTTCTCCTGCCTTCAGTCGGTCCCTTATGTGTTTATTACATACATTACATTACAAACGTTAAGTAAAATAAAATTCCATTGACTTCTCACGATTAACTCCCCCCAAAAAAATGGCAGTGTTCCCATGCTGATTTACATGTGTTTTCCTATGAATAGACACACTGTACTGTTTTTTTTTTTAACTGTTTCTTTTTTTTTTTTACTGCATTTCCTGATGTTTGTAAGAGAAGGTCTAAATTTAGTTACAGTGTCTATTCTGAGAAAAGCCCTCTTGGAACACCTTCCTGCTCTTACAGGAAGCAGACAGGATGACTCCCTCTGCCGCCCCTGAGCTTCCCTCAGACGAGCCACCGTCCCCGGTCTCATATGTGCTGCAGCAATTTAACACACAAGGGATGCGAGAACCGGTGGGTCACCTGAACCTGACAGTGGAAACACTCCTTTCAAAGACAAGTAAGAACATCCAGATACGGTATAAATAGCAATCTTCACTTCTCCAATGACATATTATTTGATTTTCCTCACATACCAAGCCCATGGGAACTTATTGGATATTGTTTGTTACTGTCTGCAGCATAGTGTAAAATCAAGTCCCCCCAGAAGTGAAAACAAGAGGCAGGTGGCGGTCTTTGTGAGGCCTTACCCCTATCAGAAAAACAGGAATATCCGGGGAGGTTGTTCGACAGGGGACCAGAAGGCTGGTCTCATGCCTGTAGATACCCAGAAAGTCTGGTGTAGACTCATAGGGCTCCACAAAAGGTTGCTCTGGATCTGAAGAATGAGAACCATTTATACATTAAGTGACAATACATAGATTGACAACAAAATGTGTTCAAATGTGTTGTCTTGTGAGACTGAACATGAATGATAGTTGACTATTGCATATGTAACAAGACCAGCAGCTTTTTCAGGATCCACAAGCTCAGTGGTTGACATGAATGTGGCAAATTTAACGAATTCAACCCAGTTTTTAAGGTTACCACGTAACAAAAACTGAAAACGTGGGAATTTCACAGGAAAGAGTTTGTGATTGGAATGATGAAGAAACTGTTATTTAAAAAGCAAGTTTGGAAAAATAAAGTGAGCACCTCTGAAAAGAGGTTTTCCCTAAACTTGAAACTAGTAGACTAAACACAAGAACAGCATAGTAAACCAACCTGGAATCACTGAAAAGCCATAACCAAAATGTGGTTGAGGCAGGACTCCCCAATGCTACAACAATGGCTGGGTATAGCTGAAGAGATACACGTGATGGGGAAACTCTCTTATATTGTTGGGCTATAAAAAGAAATGAAAATCCACCTTTTTATGATAGTGAACAGTTTAAAATTCTAAAGACAGTTCTGTCAAATGGGAAGATTCTGGCTTTCAAATCTGTGGTCCCCCTTTTACTCGACACATTCTCCATTTCGGTGCAGCTGAAACTGCATCTGGTGCCATGTAAGGCGCAGGGGAAGACTACAACAGTAGCCGTTACAGTAATTTACAGGCAACGACGACAGCTTCCAGTGTAAAAAAAAAATCAAACTCAACCTTTTAACTCCAGATGAAACTCCCCCCAAAAAAGTTTGTCTGTATCTTGGTTTTTTTGAAGAGAAGGTACGTGAAACTATTCAATTATATTTTTAATTTTCTTTCTATCATTACCTTTAATTTGTTGTTCAAAATAAGAATGAATATTTTCTAGCTCTTGTACCTTGCGGGAAATATTAGCCTGCTCTTTGTCCATTTTATTCTGTCATTTAGGCGCTATTGCTTGTGGCTTTGGTCCAATGTTAAAACCTCTTAACTGGCGTCAGCAGATGACAATCACCCTGTGAAAGCCCTTTTCAAAAGAGTCACAAATGCATCATGGCTTTCCTGAAAACAAACAGTTACATTGTGGATCGAAGAAAAATCAACAATCAACTCCAAAAAGAAAGACGTCTTATCAGTGTTGCAGTTAACAGCCTGGTTCACTGTATGTTTAGACATAAAACTCAGCTTTTCTCATGCTACATCATGATTTATGTAGACTATGGGAAATGATTTGAGGTTGTATAACTCAACAAAAAGAAGATAAGAAAAACAGCTGCATTCTCTGGTACAAACACTACAAATTTCTTATTTGATTGAGTGTTTTCCAGGACTCACCTTTGACAAAGACGTATGTGGAGGCAACGTGGTCTGAGACAGATTTGGAGTATGCACATGTGTATCTTCCCGTGTCATTGGCACTCATGTTTGCGATTGTCAGTTTGCTGCAGTGCGAGTGAGCGTCACGTCTGGTTTCACATCGTTCCACCCTAACGTCCTCTGATGGGAATGATTGCTGGGTATTGCCGAACGTCCAGTTCAGGGGGCCGTGACCTCTGACAGAAGACAACAAGGGTTCAACAAAGCTGAAGATGACATTTGATAAATCAGTCCTGATGGCTCAAAGTTTGAGGGGCAGGGTAAAAATAACTATCGCAGCACCAAGGAAGCAACAGCAAATAAAATGCTCCTTAATTCGGATCTATTTTTAGGAAGTCTCACAGCGAGTGATGACCTCACAGGCTGATTAGTTCAGGATGGCAGGGGCTGCTTCTACCCTGGGGATGTTTTGGCGTTGTGTTCGTTTTAGGTTTATTTTGAGTTAATCTTGAGTCATCCGATAACTTGAACTTTCACATGGGAACATGTTTCTCTTGAATGACGTGCTCAGCTAACACATTCTTTCCACGCAGAAATCATTAAAACAAGAAAAAAAAGAAACCCGTCATTAAGGAGATCCCAGAGGATCATCAAACATGTCCCGCATACCACTGCCTGCGACTGCAGAATCTAGGGTCAAGCAATCTCCAGTTCTCATCCAGCAACAGAAAACGAGGACAGTATGGGCCAGGAATCTTACCATAAGGCCTTGTAGGGAAACATTGCATCAAAGAGACATGATCGTTCTTCAAAGGCCTACAAAATGATGCAATGATCTAAATCCATAACAAATATGAATGAAGTCCACATGGGTCCCAAACATCCTTAAATAAAATGGCAACATACTAAATAATGTAGACCATCATCACTGGTTCCCGCAAATTACTGTCACTGCTTCTTTACACCAGGCAAGTTTCTTCAGACTCTAAGTCATTTGCCATTTATTTCACCTCTGGCTGTTCTGGCATGCAATGACAAAGAACATTCTAAGAAAGACCAGCTGGTACTGAGACAAGCTTTTATATTGGTGACCTACCTGCAAACAAGGCTTAACATATCGCCCTTATGAAGAACGATTGGATCGTCGGAGGGCAGAATCTTGGGCGAATGCTCTCTCTCCAGGTGTCCTGTCGAGCACACACAAAGAGCATTTAGGCAGCACGTTCAGCAAAACTACAACCTTTATAACACCACTTTGATGATGTATGTCAGTTACTATCGCAGTAAACAGGATGGAAAACACCTCTGGAAATTCCCATGAATCACTCCAGCACTGTGCATATGGGTTTAGTTTGTAGAATTCTGCAACGCTGCCTCATATGCAAGTGATTGTCTGCTGTGGGACCACTAAATGTTACATTAACTTATATAACAAAGCTGTGCTTGAGCAGCTTCAACAGGCTTTACATTCACGCACATGCCACTGGTGGTGGCTGCCATGCAATGTGTTTCCACACTAGTGGGAGAAACTTTTGTTCATTGTCTTTCCAAAGGATACCTCAACACTTACACAGGGCGGGATGAGGAGTTGAACCACTAATACTGGCATTGGAGGATGACTGGCTCTACCAACTGAACCACAGTCGCCTCCACTGAGGTTTCTCCAGTGGTAGAAGGGAGAAAAGCCAGAAAATAAAGGTGGACAAGATGATACAGAGGAAGGTGATGATATGACGGGCAGCTGTGCCACTTTACCGGAAAGGTCAAAGGAGTCAGAACAAGCGAACAGAAGTGCAACGTCTGATGAGAGATGTTGCACTTGTTTCCTCCTCTCATTCAATCTCCTTTATTGGGGGTACCTAACTTGGAATAAGCTTTTTTTTTTTTAACCATTTACCAATGAGCGTGGGCTATGTATGCTACTATAAACGGAGAAGATGAAATGGAGATGTTTGATTCAAAGGTGGCCTCAGTTTGTTGAGTGGTTTATCCACCAGCTATCACCAAAGGAAGCTGTTTCTCCCTGCTGTTCAGGAGGTGTCACAGTTATATGTGCAATTTCCTACTTTTCACTGAAATCCCTGAACTGCTTTTGATTGTGGCCAGAAAACAAGTTTAGTAAGTCTACCCTCTGAATCCGACAGTCTTCAGGGGAACCTTTACATGGAGCACATATTCATGAAAAACAATTGTGTCACAAAAAGCATGATGTGGAGATATGTATGAACTAGCTGATGGATATACTTGTATTTGCACATATGGAAACCACACAACCACACCTGCATGGACAATTGCAAGCACACATGGGTGCATGCACACGCACACACACACACACACACACACACACACACACAGAAAAACACTCACTCACACACATTGGCCAAGTTTTTCATCTATTATTTGGAACAGCTGCTGTGCTAAGAATGAGCTGATGCTGCCAAGGCTGGCAGTGGCACTCAATATCCACTTCCTTACTAAATATTATAACATCATTGTTTTATTGTCCAAGGTTAAGCAGGGGGGAAGGGTTGTGGCTCATGTTCTCTCATGCTGTGATGGCACACGCTTTTGGTCATATGAATACAAATCCCTTCTTCCCGTCCTGATTGAAAAATATTAGCGCAATGTTCTCAAGTTTAATTCTGTTTTTGGATTCCTTGTAGCTCTTTAATGAAGTTGTTTGAGAACTTTCAAATTTAAGTTTTTCTTGGCTGAAATCTGCAAAGTACACGACGCAACACAAAATCCTAGTTCATTCTGTCAACTTGTTGCTTCTCTGATGCAAAAGCAACACATATGAATGTAGGCGTCTCCTTGTGCATGTAACACCGACGGAGCAAGTCCAAAGCATCATACAACCTTGTGTTAAACAGGTAAGCTGCTCATCTCTTATGATGAGGCAATTTTCACCCTATTCTTCACAGTAATTCCCCCCAGATGGATGAATCAGCAGGGGCCCCCAGCAGCCCACTAAAAAAAGGCAAAAGAAAGAAGAAGAGAAAAAAAAAAAACATCCCATGGTTGTCTCTCTCTACAACCACCACCCTCAAAAGCTCCCACCTGCCCCGGTGCCTGGCCAGCACTGACCTTCGCAAGCATCCCGACAACCCTAACCCCCCGCAACAGCTGTGTGCCGCATTCCTCCAGGACATCGCCTGAAAAATACCAGAAAGTGTTCTTATTGTGTCGGTTCAAAGAGCCCTGAAGCTGGTTCTCATTAGGAGCCATTAAAAAGAGGACAGGCATGGAACAAACAGAGTGAGGCAGTGAGGGATGGAGGAAGAGCCACGGCGAGGCTGACGTCTAGTTCAGTTTCTTAGTTTTCTCGTGGTGGGGTCTTGAGCCTCTCACACAGCATCAGACATATCACTGACACGCTGCCAAGTTGCCTAAGTTTAAACCGGGATTTGAATGTCCTTGTCCTCACTTGGCATTGATTGAGGGAAGCGGCACAGGACACAGAGTTTGGAAAAAATATGTGGTCAGTTCGCTACCAGTCAGGAAAAAGAACAAAAAAAAAAAAGATAATCATTGTTGAATTCCAGGATCTACTTGACACTATCCCAAAAATGTTTGCGGCAAAAAAATACTTAAATATTTAGTCTGAAAGACGAGTTAAACAATAAAATGTTGTTTTTATAGTGAGTTCAACAATGCAGCCGTGACCTGGCTTTGATTACATCACATACACATGACAACAACTAATATCCATCCAGCTTCTCTACTACTTTATCCAACTTAAAACCAAAGGGTGCCAGAGGTGCCACTTCACTTTGAGTAAATGAGGGGTACACCCTGGACCGGTAAATCAGATGCTCAAGTGATATAGTCATAAAACTAAAAATTAAAAAAAAAAAAAAAAGTAATTTGATAAAGTAAATAAATGTAAATAGAATGACGGAAAAGCTGTTGCAAGTTGCCATTATTGTGGAACACCTCACAGTTCCAGCATGTTGCTCAGAGCTGATGTTTGATCTTGCATAATAATGAAAAAAAAAAAAAAACACTGATGGTATGAGATGACTGTACTGTCACTGAATTAAAAAGGAAACCCCAGGTCACAGCCCCTCAAGTGCCAGTAATAATGCATGGAACTCCCTTCCCTTTTTCAGAGGATACGTTTCATCTCCCTGCGGCTCATGTCTCGACACAAAACATCATGACTATCTGGAGAGTCCTTGGTCGAAGAGCTTTTTTTGGAATTACAAATGAAAAAGAAACAATGGCATCATTTACAATTCTCTTGATCGACCTTCTCGTTTTATTCCGTGCATTGATGAGACGACAAAAGACCTGAAGAGGGCGGAGAGGGAGCCATCGTAAAACAAAAGAGCTTGAAGTGACTCTGTGAGTCATCTTCAGGATCGTAGCTATGGCAACGCCAGTGAAACAAAAGCGACTCTTCGCCAATCTGCAGCAGTCACTGAGATGAGCAGTCTGTAAGAGTGGCACAGACATGTGTACTACCTGTTCAGAGTCCTAGAAGTCCAATCATTGCTGCTTATGCAAACATAAACCTACTTTTGAATGAGCTCCCAGTAGTTAAAATAGATATAGCCACTTATTCTGGAACTTATTGCTTAATTAATCCACAATATTTTAGATTCAAGTATTTGAATTGCATTTTTTCTTCGCAAAGTGCGGAATATTACCTGGATACTAGCTGGATCTGCAAGAGTTTTGTTCAAAATATGGTTTGCAGGAAGTTAATTACAGGTGAATATTTTCAAGATAAACACTTAAAGGCTCAACACTGACAAAACATCAAACCTTTGAGGAGACTTTGGACCACATGCCATAATAAGAAGTTGCTACTACACTTCTTGCTGTGCTACATCTGTACATGCGAAGTAATTCTTCACACGGGGCCCTTATGAAAATTCGTCAGTGCGCCAACTCCAAGGTTAAGACAACAGCGATGGAGAGTGCCTTTTTTTATTAGCCATATATTAGCCTTTGGAGATTTGGAGGCAAAGTGCCCCAGACTCCCCTTAAAAAAGCAAAATAAAGGAACATCTGGCCATGATGGGTGGTCATTGGTGGTTATATAAAGCTGAGTAGAGCCAACAAACAGGAGTCTCCTGCATGAGACTGCTAAATAGTAAAACCCTGAGGATTCCTGTTCCATAATGTATGATTAAGACTAGTGGGCAGACAGAAGCTCCTTGAAATTGAAATCTTACGCAGGATTCAAGCAATATATATTGCTGGCTCAGGGTGGATATTCTTCGTAAGGAACAGATGCTGAAAAAAAAAAATCCTATAAGAAGAGCTGCACATTGCAATTTGTAAAGCTCAATATCTGTGTGTAAAGGATTAATTGATCTACTTTCCTGGTAAGTTTTTCTATCCAGGTGACTGTGTGTGTATGAATGTGTGTGATTGAATGTGTTTTTCTTGGGTTGCCTGCCTGGAGTCAGATATACCACCAGTGAGCGATGAACCCCCCCACCGCACTTGCCTGACCTTTCATCACTTTCATTTTACAGTTCTTCCCAAGTGTTCAAGCAGGAAAGAAGAAATGATTCCAAAGCAAATCAGACACAACATCAACCCCTTCTTATAGAAAAACTGTCTCAACTATGCAGCACAGACAAAAAGAAGAAATTCAACCATGAGGTGACAAAAAAAGGAGATGTTCAATTTGAATTTTGATAATGCTCTCAAACATTAGTTGTTTAAATCATTACTTAGCTTTACTCCTCTAAAGTGACAATGACATGTGCCCTAAGAAAATGACAACATATCTGCAACTCAATGAACTTCCTTTCCCCCGGGAT
>OMNM01001032.1:34312-51851 GCA_900302745.1 Parablennius parvicornis
CCTCAAATCAACCTAATCTTCATAAAATTTGCTTACAGGACTGATGTAATAATAATGATCTACCATATGAGTGCAACAACAGATTGAGCTCTGTAGCAACTGTAGCAAGCACACACCCCGTTAACTTTCAAAGGTTGAAATTATGTACACGTGTTCTTGAAATGGATATAACTTTTAGACACAGATCACAAAAGATGTAAATTAATTATCTTAACCTTTTCACGTCTGGTTTCTGTGTTATTTGGGTTTTTTTTCAGTGCGTGACCTCAGCGTGAGATTTTGATGTGCATGTTAGTCTTGTTCTAGTCACAGCTGGAAACAGCCTCATCATGTTTTCACAAGCGATGTCCCTGTCACCGCCTGACAAACTACGGCAGACACGCAGCAACTGTAATATGTCTTCGCCGTGACCCCTGACTTTCACAGGCGAGCCACCGGTGAGATCGCGGCGCATGTTTTCCGCTGATTAAATGGCATCAGCAAGCTGTTTGCTCTGAAAGACGCCTGTGATTTATCGAAGTTTTTTGTAATGAGCTCGTACACTTTCTATAAAGTTGTCCCCTGGTGAAAGCATAACTTAGCAGTTTTTTGTTCTCGATGACAAAATACAGGAATTGTGTTTAGCTATATGTTTAATCAACAAGAATGTCTATGATTGTCAATGTTTAATATAAGAATTTAGAATAATAATACAATAAAATGTGTATAATTCCTAAAGTTAGTTATCTGGACTTAAAAGTTAAACAATCTATTTCACTTGAAAAAACAAACAAGTTCATCTGTCCAAAACTGATAAAAAGGACTCTTTTAAATCAAGACTTAAAATTTGCCCGATCATTGCAGCTTACCAGTGAAGTCCAACTGTATTTAATATTCTCAACTATTGTTTTTATTTGTCAATGTTGATTTTTCCTTGTTTGGGTTCTGTAACGTTCCAAATTTAAGGCCCCTGTTGAAACAACATCATTTCTCGTGAAAATCCATTGTTTTTGTGTTTTTGTTTCAGAGAGATTCGTGTTTACACAGCAATAGTTTTTAAAAGCGATGTAGTTGGCATGCCAGGCCACAAGTTGGCACTGTTGGTTGTTTTTGTAAATAGACCACAGACACTGGCAATAATGCGCTATAAACATTACCAATGGTAAGCACATGTACGTTCGTGTAAGAAAGCCTCATTACGGCTGTGTTGCAGCAGCATTTTTGAACATTTGCAAGAACATAGAGTCGTTTTCCAAAAGACTGAGCACTGTTGTGTCAACGGACACGCAAAATGCAACAACAGCTTTATGTTTTTTACTTGAAAAAAACCAGGCCTAAATGTTAGCTAAGTGTTTTAATTTAATGCATTTCAAAGTTTTTTAACAGTGTTTTTCACTGAACTGGAGCTATATTAAATGTTGACTTGGCCTGACCAGTAAATCTAAATCTTGTTGAAAGAAAAAACTGAGAATCACAGAGAGTAGTGTACAGCCTGGACCCGCCTATCGGAGGAAAACAGAGAGAGAGAGAGAGGCCGGCAGACAATGACTCATACAAAGAACTATTGTAGAGTCTCTAATTGACGTATGGCTTGCAGATGGAATCTGGAGTACCACTAAAAAAAAAAAAAAAAAAAAAAAATACCCTTTGCAAGTTCAGAGAGAACGTCCAAATTCCACACAGGTGAGAGCTTTTATAACAACCTCACATAAACATGCATTTCTATGGAAAACTAACATTGGAAATATCCCACACAACATTCAATCAAGGTGGCACTTTTCTCAAGCAGATTCTTTGGTGTTACTGTGCTTAGGACATTGTTACTACTCTGGATGAGAGACAGTGTGTTTTAAGTTATTGTTAAAGAAAAAAACCACTTTAATACCATGAGTGTCAAAGTCGGAGGAATGTGTGAGATTCGAGCCTTTTTGTGTTCATAGTTTTTTTGATAGTCAGTGGGCATGCTTGGTCTTCCCCTTGAATCAATAATGAGCTCACTTTTGCCTCAATGGCAATCCTGTTCACAATTCAAAGTTACTCGGGCTCATTTTAGGTGAGCTTGTTCATCCTTATTTTACACAGTCACTCAGTCACAAAAACAACCTTTAATTTGATGTACACTTAATACAAAACTGGAGTATGCAAACTACTTTTCCTTGTAGTATATTGAAATATGATGAATGCCTTGTTATCAACTTGATCACACTCAGTTATAACTCATTAGATACAGTATTATTTTAGCGGTTATATATGGTTTTAACTTTTAGACTTATTGGGCGGATTTGGCTCTTTGGAAGAAACCTTTGAAGAAATTTTGCACAAATTGAAGACGTCTGATATTCCACATTCATGAAGGCAACTAATCGAAATCAGCTTTTTGTTTGTAGATCAGCTTCCAAATTTGTGTGTGTGCGCGTGTGAGATACACAGTGTGCGTTTTTATATGTGCAAACCTTCAGTGGATGACACTTTTACGGGCACCATTCGGCAATAAGCAGGGAGTCAGTCCAGTCCGCAGAGAGACAGACTGACACAGAGGCACAAAAAAAAAAAAAGAGGCGAAAGCAGAAATTGGAAGCTTCACACTTGCAAAGTTATTCTCCTTCTAAGGTGAGGGTGCCCCCACTACACCACCATGACACCCTCATCTAACCATCAACGAGTAAATATGTTGTTTATGTATTTATGTATTTAAAAAAAAATGACAAGAACCACTGCAAGTGAAGAGTCTTGCTGCAGCACATCATGACAGACACATGGCTTTATTTTCTCCATGATAGCAGAAGTTGATCTGGTGTATTGATTGACAGCTTTCAGGAGAATTCGGGTTATTTATTAGTGTCTTTCAGGTCAGAGGTTTATGGAGGCGTTAACCTTAAGGAAGGAAATAATTAAATTTATGCTGATTTATCTGGTTTGTAATTGTTCGCGTCCATACAGGTAACGTGGTTGACCTTTTTAGGCGGGTAATGATTTATGTCCCTGCAGCAGATAAATACTACGCAGATGTAGTGAATTATTCATTTACTTTTGAAGATGAAACAGAGCAATCGAGGAGTAAATATATTAGTTTTTCTCTTCATTTGTGCAGAAGTTAATGATCGTTACACTCTGAAAGAGTTTCACAGCTCCTACTTGGTGAACTCGGGCCCTTCGCCATCAACAGGGAAGTCTCATTTGCAGAGCATAAACTAATTCCGAATTTAATGAATGCATTTAAATTGAACATGTGTAGCTCCAAGACTTTGTTAGAGGCCCCAATTAAAGGTAAGGGAGAAGCATGGCAGAAGGGAGGCTGAGTTATTTTGTGGTTGAACAGGGTCATAGGTTGTGTGATGTTAATGGCAATATTACATTATGTTAATACGACTTATTTTAAGGTTTTTGAATATTCAGTCAGCCTTGTATGAATCTACCTTTACAATTACAGACTGGATTTTTGTGGCACATGAAAAATTGTCATTTTCAACTATAATCCTTTCCTATTCTCCGTGTCACATACTGTATACACACATCGATCAGTCACAACATTATCACCGATATTTTGTAGATCTATGTGTTATCGCCAAAACATCCTTGACCTATACAAAAAATAGTCTCCACTTGACATTATAAAACAATGAGTTTTGCCCGTTCAATACGCAGTTGCTAGTTTACTACTACGTTTTCTTTATTGGACAGTCTTTGAATTGACCAGCTGCAGTTTTGCAGATGCTCCCACCCAGTCCTCCAGCCAGCACAGTGTGATCTTGTTAAACTCACTTAAATACTTCAGTTTTCCTTTTTCTAACACTTCAACATTGATGACTAAATTATAACTTGCTGCCTCAAATCAAAGGGCATTTTGCCATCGTAGATAAAAATATCTACCTCTTGGTTTTCAGGCATTTGAGAGAACTTGTCACATTTACATATGTGGGTTTAATACCAGTTTGTAAACCCACACTGACTTGACGTCACCGAGATAACGGCAACAGAGGAGCCATAATATCGGCTGCATGACTCAAGTGCTGCATTAAAGCAGTCATTTAGAAAAAGTTATATTTAGCACCGTAGTCAGTTTTAATTTGATACTGACATTTTTGAAGGCAGTCCAAAAGATAAAACAGATACTGGACAGCTGGTTTAGTAGACAAACCTTTGACATATTTTTAAAAAAGTTTTTAACACTGATATCAATGCAGTCTTGGTGTGAACTCACCAACAGAATTTGAAATCTGAAAGTGTCACTACGGTGGTAGAAAATGTTTATTTTTGCACTTCGATTACATTTTGACTGCAAAGATCATTTTGGCTTGGAGCTTTTTGTGGAATGCTGCATCTATACCTTCAACGAAGGCTCTGTTTGGTGGACGACGTTTTCAAGTGAAAAACGGAAGACTTGTTGCATTTTGAGCGTAAGCTGAAAACGCAACTTTTTGAAAACCCTCCGTCTCCTTGATGAAGACGGCAGAAACACTGCTACTGCGCACGGGCATCATGGCCATAATTACACTTCTTCTGCACACACAAGCTCAAGTAGATGAACAAAAACAACAATGCTTGTCTCAAAAGTGTCATGACTCCAGGGACTTGTTACTTTTATAGTTGAGAGTCACTGTAATAACAATCCAACTTGGTTGATCGTCTATATGGATGTCCGTGTACTCGCCACTGTTCACATTTATACTGTTTTGTTCACCCTGAACAGGATAAGTAGGAGAGAAGCTGGATCGATGGATTTCATTACAAAAACAAACAACAGTGGCCACTAGTGGCTCTACATGAAAACTACATCGCTGTTTCTGCCGGTTAGCTATAAACGGATATAAATATCAAAACATCGCTGTGTAAACACCAAATGGTTCCGGCAATCCAAAAATAATGCAGTTTTCACTTGAGATGGACGGATGTCTTATATGCCTTCTGATTTACTGCTGCTGCTTGTAGAATTGACCCGGAAGAAGAAGTGATAGAAGATATATGGACGGACGAATCTCTTTCTCCACATTAAGTAGTATTTTGTCCACTACAAAGAAGAATCAGTAATCCATGTTCACGAATGCGTCCCAAATGCAAATGAAGAAGGAACACCGTTCTATTAATCACAGCAGGTCAATATTTTTGGAAACACTGGGTTTCCACATTCATCACAGAATGACAAGATGTAGGACAATCATGACGAAACCGCAATAAACCCCGTCAGAACACATAAGGTTAAGCACTTGCTTAATTTATTGTTTGGGGTTTGTGTATTCTATAGTACACTCATAAATCTTTGGCTGTTATTATTAGTTTGCTTATTTACCGGATCTGCTCAACTCTGCAGCTGCATTGTCAAAAAGGCAGGATGATGGAAACTGATAGTTTTTTGTTTTTTTTTTAATTCTTGTCTTAAAAAAAAAAAAATTGGTTTGATGAAAGTGAAAAAACTATCATCATCACAGAGCGAGAAAAAAAACAAACCATGTTGCAATCACTAACTCATCGTTGATAAAAGCAGGAGGCATGTTCATTTGCCCGAGAGGATTCCATGTTTCACTGAATGATCAAATCTGTACACACTCATTGTTTTTGTTGGATCATGTTGTAATCAGGGATTACTTGTGTCTTTGAGATTGGAATTCGGAAATCTGCAGGGTCGCGGGTATGAATTTTCCCCACATGATTTTTATCCTTTCTCTTTTAATTTTTGATGAAAAAAAGGGTTAAACTGTTGTCAAACTGAAATTCACATGGAAATAACTTTTTTTTTTTTTTAATGGTGACAAATGCAGACAAAAGCAAAAGACTGAAAAAAAAAATCCAGCAGTTCACCTTTTTTTTCTTTTCTTTTTTTCCCAAGAATGTGGATGAGCTTGATCTGAACAGTAAAGCTTTGAAGCTGATGCAGTGTTGAATTGGGAACAAATAAAGGGTCTCTGGTTACGATAGCTATTTATTATCAAAGCGTCAAATATATTTTTCCTCAGATTGTGGAATTGTGACTTGTTACTCTCATTACTCGGATCAAGAAGAGATATTTAAATGATGGGTAACTCAGAAAAGAGTTTTCAAATATCATCTTCATAAGTTACTGAGGGTCATATGGAGCGGAGTATTCTACGGTTTAATTACCGTAATGATTTTTCTTTTTTTTTTTTTTCTTTCAAGTGCAACTAAACAACAGATGAAAACATGTTGCCATCTTCAGTGGCTGGGGTGTTTTAATTTGCAGAACCAGTTATCTTAATTCTTTGATCCACGTTGATGATGGAAAATAAGACAATAGCACATCCCAACACGGCCGGTTGTATCGACCCACCGTGACACTTGAGCATTTGCCACTGTTGTGCGAGATTTTAAAGAAAACAGAAGCCGTGGGTGTGTTGCCCTTTAGTTTTGCTGGGAATGAGGTAATTGGCTTGAGGAGGTTTTCTGGAGATCTGCTTCAAATTTTGATGATTCGCTGCGTTTGTGAGGACTCATTTCACACAAATGGTAAAGTATTTGAGGTACAAATGTGGTGTGAAAGGCCAGCATGAATAATCTTCTATTTGATGTTCTGCTTTCATGAAATAATAATATATTGTTCTAAACACCTATTACACTTTGTAATTACTATATTATAATCTCTGCACATGTCTGTCTTTAATCATAGTGTGCATTTACAAAAATACACTTTGGTGGATTATTTAGATAAAAAGTGATCGTACAGTGTAGTCAGTGACACATTAATCAAAATAGGAACAGGTTTGTTTAACTGTTACGTTTACAACATAATGAAAAATATGAAAAAAGCTTCATTCAATCCAATCTTTAAAAAAAAGGCATATTTAGGATGGTTTTCATATGTTCTAGGGCAGTAGTACTCAGTAATGAATAGGATGTGAAAAGATGACAATCGTATCCTATGAAAAATGTTTTGAAATGTGAAAATGTTTTAATGTAGATTTATAAATAGCAAGTAAAGCTTGACTTTTTGTCAGTTTTGCACTTTTGAACATGTTGAAATGCATTGAAATATCATACATAGGTGCTATTATTGATTATTGTTCTTTTTTTAGTTTTACTTTCCAAGTGTTCTAAGCCGTGTTGAATAAATGGTTAATGACAATAAAGAAATAATCAGGTTTTCATTAAAAATTCAGAAAACTATATTTTTACTGCTGAAGGTGAAAGTTTTTCCAAGTATGCAGTTTACGGGAAAGTGTTTCTAGACACCAAAGGTATTATTCTGTGAACGCCAAACAGATCCCACCACCTGCTGCTTCACACGTATTGTCTTTAGTAAAATCATTTTATTGTCATGATACACGAGCTCAGTCCTTCCACGCTGAATGTGTTGTCATGTGCTTGATCATGAAGGATGTTAAAGTGCTCAGCAGGGTAAAGGTCACCACATCTAATCCTTTGTCTCTGTCACATGGATAAATAGTATTGATAAGATTGACTCTGTGCTGTGCGATGGGCTCATTAAAACGTTCCTGGACAGTGTGGTCGAGTTAAATCTCAGGACTCGGTACGACAACTTACTTCAAAAGGGGGGCAACAGTTCACGAAACCTCCGGTTGTTTTTGTCTCGCAGTCTGGTTCATATAAGGTTTGTTTTTTTTTTCAGAACTGAATGTAAAATTAATGAAGACAGAATGCAAAAGAAAAAAATCTATAAGCATGAGATATTACCGTTGAAGGCTTACTGTCAATAAACAATTGAATTTATTGATTTAAATCAGACCTCTTCACACATTTGTATCAAATTAAGCATTTACATACATGAAGACAATCAAGGCTTTCAATGTTGTGGCAACACTTCAAGTATTTGAATGCAATGTCAACACAGTTGTTGTATTTGTTTTGTTTGTTTAGATGTTTTTTTCTTACCCTGCCACTGTTTTGACTTTGCATTTCCTGAATGTACTTATGTTTTTGATTTGGATAATATTTTAGTGTAATAATTCCCATCGACATCATAAAGTGAGTCAATGATTTATGGATTGGACTTGAAATTGAGCTGCTTCAATTTGAATAACACTGGAAGAATTAGAAAAGTTTGAACGGTTTGTGTTTTAGGTATATCTTTAAACGGTTTATAGTATTTGTGAGATTGCGTTTGCCCAAGTCATTTGTAGTCTTCCGTTCTCTAATCTATTGGTACAATCATCGATAAAACAGCATTACACAGATCACACTTATATTCTTGTTAAATCTTTTTCCATAATTAACCAGCTATTACATTTTGGGTTTTATAACATTTTATTTATTAAATTTCAGCTCTCAGCACTTTTGTCACATTATGGAGCAGTTATCACATTTTGGGTTTTATTACATTATATTTTATAACAATGTGGGTTGTTGTTACATTTTGGGTCGTTGTTACTGGAAGCACAAGTCGAGGTGAGCCAGCTGAGGGATTGTCTCTCACCACAATGGTAGCACATCCACTGAATCGGTCGACACCACATACACACATTTTCCAGTTTAAACCCATTACACTCTGACTAAAATAACAATGTTTATTGAAGTGGGCATGCAGCCTTCGCTGTCAGCATTTGGAAGTGAACGGAGTGATGCTTTCACTTGAATTCCAGCATCAACACTCTGAGTGGCTGCAGGATGCATGCCATTCATTTTGCACAATGGATGTGAGAAATAATGTCTTTTTTTTTTCTTTTTTTCTCAACACTATGACACATACTTTCAGTGATTTATACACATAGGCATACTTAGATTTTTGTGGCAGTTGTCTCCATGTAATTGACAAGCTTTTAAAGTAACATGAAAAGAGAATGCATTAGCAGGGTGCACAAAGGGTGCCAGCTTTGTAATTGTTCTGATTTTAACAGGCACCTTGTACAATGCAGCCTTCCTGTGTTCCTGTATTGGGCTTTGATCATTCTACTGTACTGCTGATCACACAGCCGAGCTCCGTCTGATGTTTTTTCATGTCGCACCGTCAACGTGGCAGGTAGAGCGACGGCCTGACATGGTCTAGAGTCGTGTTATGAGGGAACATGTCAGGTCCCCCTGGAGTGTGACGTAAATGTCTGAAATATAGGAAAAACCAAAAAGAACTGTTGTGGCTTCTCTGAAGGAAAGTGCACGCGGCCCTGTCTGATATAACTTTCAGGTTTTTCCAAATAACGTCCAATAAATGCGCAGGGGTGTTTTCCAGTTTCCCCAGTACAACAAATATGCAGCTATGTTGGCAATATGATGGCAGTGGATTCAATTAAGTATTTTCTACATCTGATTGTTAAGCAGTTTTCCTCCAATGAAAGAAATGTCTCTTCACTTGTGGTTCAGTTGACAGCATAGTAAATGTTAATTTCAATCTGCTTGTACCCGCGCAGAACTACTCACTGGAACTGTACCGACATTTCAGAAAAGTTGTGTTTTTCACCAGGAGATGGAGAGTTTTCAAAAAGTTCCATTTTCAGTGACTCATAAACAAGCAGCCAAAATGCGGTAAAAGTTTCCCGGTTTTTTTACTTTAAAATGTTTTTGTGTCAACACAGCCTTGTTATAGTGCTCCGTTCAGCATTAATAGGGAATATTGGTCATCTAGACTGTGTGAAGTACTGGAAGGAATTTATGCTTTGGAATAATGTACAACAGGCATTTCGATTTGCGAATTCTGACAACATTCACGATTGCATCTGTTTTTAATAGTTCAAAAACTTCAAACCCCCATCATAAGATATCACCTGTGTGGTAGCCCTTCTCAGGTCTCTGAATCTGTTTTTGCTGGTCTAATTTTGACATTTGTGGAACATCATTTCCTATTTTGAAACTATTTCCAGCAGATCGTTGTGGTATGAATGGGGCCTCGTGCACGCAAAAATCTTCATTCAAATATTTCTGTTTGCACGTGACGTCAGTCATGTTATTCTGAGTTGATCACAAAATAAAACACACGAATTTTATTTGGAGTGAGATGCAAAATGTAGCAGCCTTTAAACATGATTTTAGTAAATCAAGTCCATTTTGAGTGAAAATACAATTTCATGTCTGTATGTGTTCAGGACGGCAGTGTTGAGGGCTTAACACACTTGATCTAATCATCTTCTTCTCTTTTCATTTGGCAGAGAGCACTTTTATTCTCCTTACAATTTTTCTTTCCATTACTTCTCCCCCTTTTTCACCATGTTTTCCTCTGCTCTCTTGTTTCATTTTTCCTGAGTAGCGAGGCCGCCTGACGGCATGTGACACCAGGAGCAGTTGACCTTGAAAATGCAAAATATCTTCATTCATTCCTCTTTCCCCCTATTTTCGTCCTTTATCCTGCCACACGTCCTGCCACATTTTTGTTGTTCTCCCTCTCGTCCTCAGTTCCTCCTTCCCTATCTCCTTTAGTTTTCTTTGACCTTATCTGTGTAACCTCAGAAGGCCCACTTCTTTAAGCTCCATTTTCTGTCTCATCTTCGGCAGTTTTTTTTTTTCTCCACGCATTGACGCCACCTCTCTTCGATTACTCTTCCTTCACACCTCCGCCCCTCTTTCTTCTCCTCCTTCAGCCTCCCTGCTTGTCCCTCTCTCCCTCCTCCCCTCTCCTCCCCGTCTATAAGTGATGGAGGTGTGTTTTTACAAGAAGTGACAGAGTCAAGAGCTGTATAAAGGTTACAGTGGCTTCCTCTATGACACTGCCATATTACTTATCACACTCATGCTCACTCTTACACACACACACACACACACACACACACACACACACACACATTCACACACTCCATATTTTATCCCGAGGCATTTCGCTAAACCTTGGGACACCTAATGGAAACAGCAAGGTACGCCTGGCCACATTTGTATTGTTTGAAACACAGAAACAGCTAAAATCACGTCCTGATCTATCAAGATACTTCATAAAGCAGGCAAAGTTGCACGCAGCACATCACACTTAAGTTCAAGGCCCCGTTCCCACAACAACGTTTCAGGACAAAACGCTTATCTGAGTTACAAAAAAGTTGGCGCTAATGAAACAACACACACGCTCCTACAGAGAACAATACTCTATAAACATGAACAATGGGGAGTTCACGTCAAGTCGTATGGACAGATGACTACGTTAGATTACCATCGCCAGTGATTCAACTATAAAACTATGTTATACAAGAATAAAATGTTGTTGTGTAATTGGGATTCATGTTTGTTTTTTGTTCTGTTTAGTTTTTTGTTATTTAACTGAAAAATAACACTCCGAGTGACATCAAAATTACAAACAGGAGTATCCAAACGACTGTTTTGCATAGTTTAGGTCCCATTTACTCATGAATGATCTACTGGAAACTTTACTGTCTGTCTCCCTGGAGTGATTGGAAGGCGTGCACAGAATGAAATGTGGTACATGGAGTCTGATATGTTGGTAGAAGGAGTTATGACATACCGCTCATCGCATATCATAGTTTCAGTAAAATGAGTCGAAGTTTAGTAGGGAAAAAAAAGAAAAACAAAATTTCATCACGATAACAGTAACTCTCCTAAAGACTGAGGTGATTTGTACCTCCTTTTCAAATGAGTTAAAACAGACAATCATAAACAACGGGTGTTTTCAGATGCGGTAAATCACATTTTGCTTTTTGCTGTAATATATTGATATAAACCTTTGCCAGTATTCTCTTACAATCAGGAAGCAGATCAGGCCTATTGTATCTATCGAAGAAAAACACTAACGTAATAGAGATGTGCAGCTTCATCAGCAATAACAGAGCCTTTGGTTTGTACTATTAAAATCAGAAATAGGTCTGACTGAAACAAGATGACAAGCAAACGCAGGTAAATCAAAAGAAACAAAACAACATTTTGAATTTGTCCAAACATAAATCAACTGCCCATCTGTGGCGAAATGTGTCTCATCTCAGCAATTTTGCTTCTGTGGATTGGAAATTAATTGAAGGTTACAAATTGAAGGTATTAACAACCCTCTTGTTTTTTCTCTTCATTTAGCAATGTTAACACAAATTATAGAAAATGCACAGTTACGTTTTAATTTACACCAGGTGGGCTTGACACCTCTAGATCCGCCTTGCGTTTCTGCTCTGCGCTGCAGCGCATGGCGTGTATATATCAGCTGTGACAAGTTGCACAGTGGAACTCAAGCCAGAAAGGAAGGTCTTACACAAATGGTATAAAAAAAAGGGGGTTATTTGTATTTAATTTAATTCATTAAACATCATTCCTGGTGACAACAGACTAGCTGTCAGCGGGACAAAAGCATTGTTTGGTTATATTTCAATGTCATGCGTGTGACAACCACAGTGAAACTGAACAAGTCTTGGATTACGTGTATTGTGATGGATGGACAGTGTGATTATTTTAAGATTATTTATCTGTGTTTTATACCCTTTGACCTTTTTACACAATCACAATCTCTGACCCTCAATGTTGCTAAAAACGGAACACAAAGGAAGATTTGAGTCGAAGAGGTTGCACTGCGGAGTGTGTGGAGGCTGTGGTTCTACGCTGGAGTCAAATTTCATGAACTGTCTGCACTGAGCAAACCATTTCTGGATAAATATCCACATTTTACTCACCTGTTTATTAACGATACTCAACGATCAAACCAATATTGAGAAAATTCACACTCTGATGTGCGGGGATGTTGCTGCAATCCAGCTTTTTCTTTGTGGAGACAGTTTTGAGTGACAGAGTGCGATCAGATCGTTCAGCCTTCATCCGCTCGCACAACATGACTGACAGCAGCTTGATGGTAAAATCTTAAATACCACGGCCTGCTATATACCCTCCCAGTATGCCGCCAGCTATGCGGCTGAGTTTTGACATATAAGCGAAGGTTGCACTCTCCTCACCTCTCATCCGTTCTCATCTAGTTCCCCACAAACTCCTGCTTTCCTATTCTGAATGTGTTAATGATTTTCAGCTGCGTTAACAACTCAGTGTAACACCTTAATAACTGTCTCTGTCGAGTCTTGCATCCTGTTTGCGGCTGCACTGTGCGTTTATGTCTGTGTGTGTGTGTGTGTGTGTGTGTGTGTGCGTGCTCTTTATTCTCCCTCCATCCTCCTGTCAGTCAGTATCAGAGATAGTGATGCTTGTTTGTCAGCTGTCACACACACACATACATACGCTCGCATATACACACAAACAAGAGGAAAACTCAAAAGATCTGCTCCGCTGCTGCTTTAAGACATTGTTTTTCTCTCCGAGCATCCGACACACAGATGTCCCACACAAGCATACGTCTCCATACAGTACATTATACAACATCCAAAGTTAAGCACGTGAGCGCGGCAGCTTTACACAGTTTGCCTCCACGCACCTTCTCCGCGACGGCGCGTCGAGCGCATTAATGGAAGAAAACGCTACAGAAAGACACAGATATGCTTTTCAATTCAGTCTGTCAGTTACGTTTAATCCAAAGCCAGCATCTTTGAGGGCATGGATACTTTTAGCATTTAGGGGTCTGCTGGGAATTGGAATGCACGCCTGTTATTTTACAAGTGGGCTCTTCAACAAATTGAGTTTCATAGGATGGCTGGGCTGAGGGTATTTTGTTTATAATTTGTGCAGTTTTCGAAGTCGATCTTTATTCATATCAAACGTGGAAAAAGTACCCTTGTCCCATGTGTATTCGAAGGGATTGGATTATTTCTTGAAGATTGGTTCAAGTAAAACGGTGTCTTGTTTTTTCATTTGCAAACGCTTCTCTTTCTACCTCTGTATTTCTCTCCTCCGAATATCTCCTCCCTCGCTCCTCCACGGTAGTGAGAGGTAATAATGGATATGCGGTCTTGCTGCTGAAGTGTGTGGGACTTTGTGCATGTGTGAGCGATCATGCACAGGTATTTCTGTCATTGTGTGTTATGGGAAACAGAGTCTAATGTGTTTATAATTGACTCCAGCTCCAGCAGACTGGCTCAGCGGGCAACAGATGCCACAGTGGCTGTTGCCACGGGCAAACACACACACAAGCACGCACGCACGCACACACACACACACACACACACAAAAACACACACACAAACTGCACTATTTGCTTATTTAGGAGAATACACAGCACACGTGTGCCTGCGTTTTTAATTTCTCGTGCATGGATTGTGTATCTGTGCACATTAGTGTTATAAGC
The DNA here is from genome assembly GCA_900302745.1 of Parablennius parvicornis. Lineage (NCBI taxonomy): Eukaryota > Metazoa > Chordata > Actinopteri > Blenniiformes > Blenniidae > Parablennius > Parablennius parvicornis. Next base: position 48,333 of record OMNM01001032.1, read on the forward strand.
TGTTCGGTGTGTGCTATTCTCACCAGTGTGTGAGCTGTCATTTGTTGTATTTACCTCCTGGCTTTGTTGTCATTTTTGTGCTTCCATATACCAGATTGACCATCTAGTAGAAGTGTGAAGCCAAGATAATCTGAAGGACTCGCGATGCAGCTCTGCATGTTGGCTGTATGAACGTCAGCAGAGGGAACTGTTCTCATGCGTCCTCTTTAGTAAAGTAATAAGTTGGAGATATTGTCTGGGACCAAAGTCAAGATACGCTTTCCATGTTTTGATGTTGTCAAACATCTCAGTCAAATTTTCAATTCAGGGGTCATATACAGTGATACATAAAGTGATCTCATGTAGGTCGAACAATTATAACATAAAAAATTTTAAAACCTTAAAACACATTATAACAACTCTAACTGCATAACTTTTTGAGCATGGAGGTGATATTTTGTGTATATTCCTGCAATTTATTAAATTTCTACAAATCCCTAAAAAAAAAAAATTTAAATTAAAAAAAAAAGAAGAGATTTTCAATTAAGTGCCATTTGGGAAAAAATGTTTCTCTATGAAAAATATAGTTATACTACTTTTCGAACCATAAATCCTACATGAGTATTAGACTTTCTTTACAAAATGTTTTCAAGTGAAAAATATTTCTTGCATTTTGGGTTTCCGTTTACATGGCAATGGTGCACAGTGTCACTGAAAATGCAACTTTTTGAAAATGGCAACCAAGGTGGAGCTTTTTGAAGATTCTCCGAGATGCCCCACATTAGGCCCTGTCCAGTTTGTTGAAAACTATTCCAATTTAAATTCTTTTGTTGCCTCCAAATCGCCCTCAGGTAGATGATACAAATGACCAAAGGCAAAGTAAAATATTCAAAAGAAATTCTTTGTCCAAAGTGCTTTTAAGATGAGTAATTTTGTTTGTACCATATTTAGCAGACTATAACTTGTACTTTGTTTTAATTGCTTCGCTGATCATGTGACACGAAGAAATGACCTGTATATGAAAAGAAACAACAGAAAGCTCCTCAGTCTTAAATAGCACTGTACTTACTGTATTACAGTACTACTGACGCAATAACAGTGTCTACAAAAAGAAAAATTGACACAACGTAAAATAGAATATTTCATTATATATACTATACAACTATACATAATGTAGAAAGTGGAAACCGAGAAAGAGCAGGTGAAAAGCAGAGAAACTGTTACCATGACCAAGAAAAGAAAGTATTTGTTCATGAGGAGCAGAATGACCAAAGGTGGAGGAATAAACTCACAGACGACTCTCCAGCAGGATTTATCGAGGATGCAGTTACACCTGCGTATGTACAAATAAATGCTTGTTTTCATATACCAAGGTGACTTAAATATGTTTTGCTTTTTGTCTTTATGATGCTTATTTTAATAGATGTCACATCTATTAAAAAAACCCATCATTTTATTCCGGATCAACTTCCAATAGTCTGGGAATTAGGGTGCCTGATGATTAAAGATCAGCTGCTTTGCTTAACGGCTTTTATCATCTGATTTGTTGTTTATGCTGTATTTTCTTTTTCATGTCTTTTTTTTTTTTTTTTTTAATAGTCCATCATTTGTAACTGCAGCACACCTGTGATCTGCTTGTATTTTTAAATCAACGAACCAATGGCCTGATTTTCATGCAAGCTTCTATCACTTTCAAATATGCTGTGGTAGCCTGGAGGAAAGTGAGCGGAGGTTTATTGCAGCAGGGCTGATGGGGACAACAATGATCCAGTGTTTTAATTACTGGTTAGTCAGTGTGGTCTTGCATTCATTACCTTGCTATTTCATTATAGCACCCGCCCTTCTTTTCAAAGTTTATCAGTGATCTTTGAGTGTTTTTCGGTCTTTGCTCTTTGGGTTTTTTCTTCAATTTCTTCTCATCCCTTTCACTTTTTTATTCTCTCTCATTGTCAGTTTTCTCATACTCTCTCTCGTCCTCTCTCGGTCTTTCCTCCCCCCTGTGTACAAGCTGGATGTTAATAGAAATATATTGTTTATGAACAGGGGATTATAATCATATTTCATCCCCTTCTTCTGACTTCATTAGTATTGACCTGTCCTTCGGTGATGATGTCACAGGCGGCTGCTGTGAGGCAGCCAATGATACGTGGATGAAAGTGTGTTTCACCGTGTGTGTCTTAGCCTTCTCTGTTATCGGCACACACACTGCCACTGTGGTTTAGGAAAGACATTCTATTATTCAGGTGTGGGTTTTTTTTTTTTTTTTTATGTTCTTTCATCTTTCTTGTTCATATGTCTTATTTAAATTATTTACTCAACCTTAATGTGTTTTTGGCAATTTAATATGGACTGGGAGGAAAGGATAGGTAGTTTTGTATGAGAATAATAAAAAATAAAAAAAACAACAAAAAAAACCACACACACAGCAATTTAGTTGTTAGCAGATGTCGGCAAGTGGCTGTTTAAAATGATCAAGTGAAAAAGTGTTGCATGACTCATGTATTGATATTGATGACAACGTCTGATTGGAGGAGGTGCAAGTTGCATCAATGCAAAGCCTGTATGAAAAGTGCTTTACAAATAAAGTTTGATTTGATTTGAAAACACTTAAATAATAGTAATAAATGTTGGAAACTTTTAAACTACGTTAACTTAATGAACAGTCCTTGCAACCCATTTGGCATAAAATGAGTGTTGAGTGAACAGACGATGATGTGGATGAAGATCAAAAGCCCACATCCGCATTCAATAATTGTGGATTTGTATATGTTTGGCTACTGAATGTCACAAGAGACACAGATCTGCTCTTTGCCATTGCAGTGAAGATGTCTGCTGCAGCCAGTGATAATTCCTAATATTATAAACTCAGCAGCATATATTTCTCGTTTGGTACTTGGCCATTTGATTGTGTGTTTGTTATCGTTGGTGTTTCTAGTAAACACTCTCCATCCATTCTTAGTGTTAACATGTATACTAATCAGCTATAGCGTTATGAATATGTAAGAATATGAAATGCTGAAAACTTTGAATGTGGTTCTTTTGTCATGCTTCATCCTTCTTTCTTAACAGGCATTTGTTGTTACTCCCTTGTTTTCCTTAAGTGTCTCCCTCTCATGGCTCCTTGAGTTTCTGTTTAACTGATATGTATTGTTGAGAATTCTGGTTTTGTCTTTCTTGTTTCTTGTCATGTCTCTACTATATAGTTTTAATGTCATATGTATTTGCATTTACATCTTTTGTTCTAGTTCGTGTCTGGTGTTTGTTGTCGTGTTCTTCCTCTTCCCTTCGCTCTTGTGTCATGGGGCTTTGCTATCACCTTCACAATCTCTGATAATGATGTAAGTGTTTCCACGTGTGTCTTATCTGTCCTACCAGCCAGCTCATCTGTTGGATTCAAACACGCAGCTATGTGCATTCGATCCCCTGGTTTACCGTTTTTTTTCTAAATGTATTATTCATTCCTTGGATCATGTCAGACTGGGAATGCCAAACACAAGCTCCAGTTTTTTTTTTTTTTTTTTTGACATGTGCTGACCCAGT
>OMNM01001038.1:0-15433 GCA_900302745.1 Parablennius parvicornis
GGGTCGAGCTGAATGAGGTACCAGCCTGCGCCTTGAGCCAACAGCAGGAGTTCTTCATAATCTGCTGGAAGCAGACTTTTCCACCCAGGCCAAAGGAATGCACTGAATATGTCCAATAAAAGCCTCGGCAGTGTGGCCAGACGGAAAATGGCCACGATGAGCACAAAAGGTAAGAGCACACACACATACTGTAATAATTAAACAGCAGGACTCAGGACAGCAGATGAAAGAACACTGTTTTCACAACGCTGCTCGTACCTGAATGACATCGATGCAGGAGTCCAGGTAGATGGATCCTTTGGTTTCTTTGCAGTTTTTCTCGTCTTTGTAGGAGTTGAGGATGTAGGAGCCGTCGGGGAGCTGAGACAGGTAGAAGTACCTCCGTTTGAACACCTGCAATTCACAACAGATTCAACGCCAGAAGCAACATTCGAACCGATTTTGGTGAAATAATGAAATATTAAATAGACTTACATACACAACAAGAATCAAAAACACAAGAGAGTCTTTTCTGAAATCAACATGTTGAGCTTTAAGTGTTAATACTGATATTTGTTCATGCTTGATATTATTTCACATTGTGTGTGTTTATAAAAACTGCCTCTGTGATAAGATGTGTGCTCAGCGTGTAATATGTTTGATATGTGCATATGTAAGATATTATGACCTGCGAGGACGTGAAAATGTCCCTGTTTGTTTTTGCCCTCAGTGCAGATCAGGGTTTTCAACCCGATTTCAGATCAGAGGCCAAAAGAAGCTCAGTTTGATCCCAACCAGTAAAACGACCGGATGTCAGTCCTGAAATACTTGTATATAATCCAAGACTTTAAAAGATTTCCTCTTTGTTTTAGCACTAAGAAATACAACTTCATAAAACATTCCAACATTATTGTATATAAACGATGTCTTCTGGTGCAGAACACAGTCAAATGTTTCAAAAAATGTCTGTCAATTTTGCGTAAAATAAAAATGCTCCAAAGTTTTTTTTAGACTTCGTCATGTTTCTAAGTCATCCTGCCAGCAGGATTAGAACGTCTGGTGGACATACTAATGTGGACTCCCGGGCTATGTGAGTCTCTCGTTCTGCACTTTGTCTCACTATGTGGTGAAGCACAGATGAGAAACATAAACTTCACACACCACAAAACGCTTTAGAAGGAAATGCAGAGAGATAAAGGGATGACGTGAGTGTTGAGAGGAGCTCACTACTGATGATGCTCTGATTGGTTTGTGTTTTTAGGTTTTTCCTGGTTATTGTTTGTTTTGTTGATCTTTTTTCCCCTTTAAAATACTGTTGTTGGTAACAATGATGTAATGTCACCAGATAGGATTATTATTGTTATCATTACTTATGTCTGCTTGTTCTATTCATGTTCTAAATATATAAGTAAATAAAATTTCAAACATAACCTTACAAGACTGTAAAACGTAATCATGTGTGTCCAGACTGTGGGCACAAAAACCCACTGAAACAGACAACAGTGGAAAAAGTAAAACCACACAATGACTGAAAAGTTGGAATCAATTGGTTTAGGACATTTACAGGAAAATCCAAGTCTTCACACAGCAGCAAACATCTTACACACCTGCACTACTGTATCACATCTGTTGTTGCGTATGTACAGAAACACAAAACATCACAAAAACTATAGTCACCTCAGTATAACATGTGGGATTCATGTCGCTCAAGTTTTCTCTAGTTGCACTATGTTGGTTTTAGAGTTGTTCTACTTCCTGCTTTGACACCACAAGTGCTATAAATGCTGGTTAAACCAAGGGTTGTTATTGTTGTTGTTTTTTCAACAATGTCCGAGGCGCCCCGCTCCAGCAGGCTGTTTGAGTTGTTGCTGCGGTGTTGTGGTGACAGAAAGTGACTCACCCTCATGGAGACGGACAGGCTGCTGTTGATGTTTGCTTTCTGAAGCCAGCCCTGCTTCATGATGCCTCCCCGCTGGGAGCACAGTGACGACGTGTCCTGGCAGACAGAAAACTGGGAATCAGTCACATTTATTAAACCTAATTCAATTCAATTCAACTTTATTTATATAGCATCAAATACAACACAGTCACCTCGAAGTGCTTTTAACAGAGAAAAAAATCCAACAAATGCGTATTAAACTTCCTCTGTAGCTGCGGAAGGGACACTGTTTACATCGGCACTCATCCTCCAGATAAAAAAGGAGAATTTTTCTGCTTTCCCCAGAAATAAATTCTCAGTGTAGGTGCATGAATAAAGTCAGGAAACAAACATTCATCACTGGCACACAGAGCACGCTGGGCGGTAATGCACCAGGCCTCTGCAGAGTTCAGTGCTCAGAGGCTCTAATCAACTTAATGCGAGGCCTGGACCGTAACGCATCCAAGAGTGGAGGGAGAAGGACGCAGACGGATGGAGATCAGCCCACTGAAGGGCCGCTCCGTCCTGCCAGTCACGTCTCTGCCGTCTCCTCCTCCTTCGTCCTTTAATCTAATTGGCTGGCAGGCGTCCTCATGCAGCTCGTCCATCCTTTAGATTGTCACCCGTCCTCTGCTGCTTTACGGTGCAATAACCATAAATCAATGATAAAACAAACATTTATAAGAGACAATCCCAGTCCCGTCATTTCAGTCAGATTTCATGACAAAGAGCACGACGACGTTCCTTTTCCTCCGATTAATCCTTCCCCTCTGGCTCACTTTATCTGCATCCGGCTCCAGGAGAGGAAGAACAAGAAGACGAAGATCGATGAGGTCTATTTATAGAACACAGAGGGCTTCTGGTTTCACTGCCCGGTCTCTCGGTGACCATAAGTCATGTGATCCCGTTCCTGTTCAACTACATCTCCTCCAAAACACTTTGATTTGTAGAATATTGCTAAAAGCAGTGCGATCGGGCTGCAGCCAAGCTGAGAGAAAATCACTCGGAGGGAATCTGCTTCTCACCTCATCTTTGGCGTCTTCATCGACCTCGAACACGTGAGCCGGCAGCTTGTCCGTCTTCAGGCCTTTGCTGTAACAGGAGACACGAACAGGATCAATAGATCACTTTAATATTGAAGTGTGCGTGTCTATGAGTGACGTGGAGATTTGGTGATTGTTGTCAGACATAACGTGACTTAAAGTCCAAACGTGGTCTGCACCTGCTGAGCAGGAATCTCAATGTGTGTGTGTGCGTGTGCGTGTGCGTTTCCCTCTGATGTGTTGTAGGTTCAGCACGTCCACATGAGCAGCCTCAATCCAGAGCACATGTTGGCCAAGAAATGATTCATGTCTGCTCCGAACTACAAGTTCCAATCCGTCTCTTTACCTCGGCAACATGCGGAAGTCCCCCGAGTAAGCCTCGTACTTGTAGTTGATCACGTGCCAGTCGGTGTTGTACATCTTGATGCACTGCCAAACAAGGTTGACAGGGAGGGGGGGGATTAGCAAGTCGACTCACAACAAGTGAGCCACATCAGCTCTGATCAGACCAACAACAGTTTTTTTAACCTTTCTGTCCCAATTTTATCCCTTCACAAAACACAAAATGTACTTTTTTCATGCAAAAAATGTGACAAATGGTTGAGAAAATGTTGTTTTCCTGCCACTCAGTAGTCCTTTTTGTTGTTGCTCTCCTCTTAACTCAGCCTCTAGTGTTTAAATCATCTATTTATTTCAAGTTTGACTCAATAAGATGCACATTTAAAGAAGCTGAGTCAGTTTCTCTTTGGAGCAAAAATACAGTGTGTTGTATGGGCACTATGGTGTTTAACACCTCCTACACTCACTGACACACAAACACATTTTAATTATACTTTTTACTTTTACTCACTATCCTATTCCGATGTGATCACAGCTGTTGGGCTGGTGACGGTGTGAAGCCGGATTTCTCCAGAGCAGCTCTACTATACATGCTAAATAACCCCAAAAGGGACAAAGTTGTAAAAAGAAATGTGTACGGACATCTGCAGATCCTCCACACAGATCATCCCAATCCCTTTATAAAAGACGATAATCCACCTTTAAACAATCTTTCACTCGCTTTATGGATGAAACTGGCTAAATTATGCAACATTTTACAGATATAAATATGAGCAGAGAACAATCAGTCTTCCAATCACTGATATTGATTGGTTAATGAGAGATAGAGGCGGGAGCTAAGCAACATAATGACTCCAGTAAAACAGCATTGTTTTGATGGAGAGATTTCAATGAGGCTAACTTGCCATTTTTCTTTTCTTTTTTGTTTTGTTTTATTGCACTGTATTAATCTCCAGAGGGAAAATTACTTCCTGAATTGCTCAGGGACCCCGCGGGTGCATGTTTTTGGATCGGTGGGAGAAAAGTGGAGTAGCTGGAGGAAACCTACACACGTGGAGAACATGCAAACTCCACACAGAAAGGCGATTTGTACCTACGACCTTCTGGTCTGTGAGGCGAGAGCGCCGTGTCGCCAAGTTTTACGATATTTTTATGTTTTTTAGTAACCGGTTTCAAACCGTGTGACCTCTGGACCTGGACCTCATGGTCCAACATGCGACAGCAATTATAACACCTGTGATCAGGACGCATTAGAGATCCAACTAAATCTGTTTAATCATGAAAACATCCATAATCTGATGAAGCTTTATTCATTTAGACTTCCGGTTCCAATCACTCGATTTGCTTTGTGTTGTTTAACAACAGTTTGGAAGTAAAGTTTGCAATGCACTCAGAGAAATCCTGCACCATCTGCACAAGTTGTCTTATTCAGGTTTTACACAGACAGGGGTTCACTGTGCACATTCCCCTTCACCCCGTAGTGAAGCTCTCACTGCCATCCACACTGAATGAAACCCTTGTTTGCAAAAACGCCGAGCGATCCCGTGTCTGTTTTAGCAATCCCTGCGACAGTGGACTCTGTGCTCCATCACAGTCATGAGAGCCGGCCGAGCTGCAGATTTAGAGTCTGGCGCAGCAGCAGTGAGCGTCCGCGTCCTGCCAGAAAGAAAATCTGCTTTTCATCACCAATACAGTAAGTCATCAGGGCGGCGTGTTTACTCCCAGACTGAGGTTCTTTATGAGTTCTGTGTGTACAATCAGGCTCAGTGAACGAAGGTTTTAGTCAACATGCGTGGAAGGAATGTACAGAAATGTAAGATATAATGGAAGACAATTAGTGTGACGGGTGCGGCGGCTGCAGGCTATCTATAGAGACAAGCCAACACAAAGCAGCACTCGAACAAAAACAGAAGAAAGAGTCGTTTCTAAATCTTTTAACATGAAACTACGGGCGAGTTTAGAGATAGACCCAGTTTACACAAAGTATTCAAATAAAAATGGAAAACGTTTGTTGTGTTTTAGGCGTCTCTTCACAGTACAAAAGGTTCTCGGAGCGACTCAAAACAACTTTTTTAATGAATTCTCTCAAGGGTGAATTGAGTTTTCACATGAAATGTCATATGAACGGGGCCTCAAGCCGGTGAGTTTTACTCTGGTAATATTAGAGGGGACTTCAAGTTAATATGCCGCAAATCGAGCATAAAAGTAAATATTTCCCTCTTTACTTTCCATTTGACTTTTTTTTTTTAACACGTGCGAGGACAAACAATATTATTGTGTTTGGTTGTCAAATATTCACACTGGACTATATCGAAATCCATCATTTACATGTAGACACCAGGTCGGCTTCCCAGAGTTCCCCTCTGGTATAAGAAATCATTTTGGGGGTACCTCTTTAGCAAACAGACTCTTGGCCTCCCGTTCGGCATTTTGGGGCACCGCGGGAACGACGGTCCTCCTCTGCCGAGAGATCTGGGACTCCTGCATGCAGAGAAATACATTTCCGAGTCATGGAACGGTAGCACAGCTGTACTGGGAAACACGTGTGAAGCAAATGGAGGGAAACAGAAGGCAAAGATAGAAAGAAAGGGATCTCTCTGGGTGCAGGGGTCGGTGGGGGTGTAAACACAGATTGGGATGGGTCACTAAGCAAAACCACATGTGTGTGAAGCAGCACCAATAAACAGAGCTCAGAAGAAGCTGGCTGGGCCTCCGGGATGACCCATAAATAACCCAGCCTGGTGCGCTGGGAATAAACGCTGATTAACAAGGGAAAGACGTTTCTTTACAAAACCATATTTTACAGATTAGGAAAAAAAAAGACTGATTATGCCGTTATGCTCCGGCAATGCAGGTGTTTCAGGAGGAAGTAAGAAAAATCTACAGTCAGCTGAAGGGCAGATCAAAGATAAACACAGATTAGAGAACAAATATGTATTTTGTACTAATCTGAAGTTTACAGACAGTTTTATGATGAAAAACCTTAAAACATACTGACAAACTTGTTCATCAAAAGTTAAGTCTTTTTCTTTCTGAACTTTCAAAATAATACACATGAAGCAGTTTATATTGCCACTATTATATTATTGATTGTTAACAAGGAAAGTTAACTTTTTGACATCTGATTCTAGAAAAGTTTAATCTTTTTAATCAGAGTGGATGGTTAGTAACAAATTTTTGTGGTTTGTCACATATACTTTACATTGTTTTTGCAAATGTTTGATGACGTTCAGAACACGACTTCCAGTCGAGTTGAATTAATACATACAGGTTAATAGAGCTCACCTTTTTGAACTGATTGCACAGACTGTTTGTTGGCTATTGCGTCAACCCAAGTAAAAACAACACGTTGGAGCGGAATTACAAGATTTGCAGTAGAAAAGTGCTGAATCACTGCTGTGAGTTATGACGCTGTTCTGACAGTGGAGGTGAACCAAAAGACTCACGGAGACATCGTCAACGGGGCAGAGCAGCAGGTCTCGATGAGGGTCGCTGTGGATCTGGGCCTTCCTCTGAAACACCACGGCCTCGTAATCCAGCGGCTCGATGATCTTTGGCTGTTCCTGCAGAAAGGAGGACAAAAAAAAGAACAAATTAGTTCCGTTTTGACCTCCAACAGATATTGTTTTGGCTCGAGTGAGGCTCTGGCAAGATACCATGAAGTCCTGCTGCTACGAGGCCGTTTACAAGTGTCCCCGCCGCCGACGGAGGAAAGTTTTCAACAGCAAACCCGCGTGAGATCAGAGCGTCAACCGCAAGAGTTCAGAGGACTGTCACAGTGTGAGGAAACAGTTGCTCAGAGAGTTGAGGGTGGTTGAAAGGAAGAAAATGTTTAAAAAAAACTAAAAGATGATAAAAGAGAAGAGATGACACAGAGAAAGGCAAGAATGGAGAAAGTTTCTGATTCAATTTGATTTATAGAGCTTGACAAACACATTAGTTCCGGATATCCCAGATAAACAACACATTTTCACATTTTCACTTCCATACAGAAGCCAGGGTTGAGCAATCGCCCCCCTCTTTATGTCCTAAAGAGGCTTAACGCCGAGCCTTCCACAACTGGGTCAAGATGTGATGGCGAGCACAGAGCTAAACCACTTGGAAAGATTGAAAATTAATTCCAAGAAAGTTAAGCTGAAGCTGAGCAGAGGAGCTGGGGGTGAGTGGCTCAGCCAACAAGCTCCGTTTGGGCTGGAAAGAAGTGGTGGAAGAGTCGGGCGGTTCAACCACCACAGAGGCTGATGACTGAGGGGCAAACGGGGGAAGGTGGGAGAGGATGACCGAGCACTTTTCCAGCGTCGACTGTGTCATGCTTCCATTTACACGCCGTGTGGTTCAGACGTAGAGCTTCGCTTGTCTTGTTGTTTCGGGACAGAAACACAATACTTCAATCTTTTTAGCCAAAACTGTCACGAGGAATGTTTACAAGGAAAATGAAAGTTTTTACAAAAGGTTGTTTTTAAAGATCTGTACTGACACGCCAACTCCATTAAGCTGTTAAATCCTGCTTTTTTCACCAAACAATATCCTGAAAATGTGTTTAATTCTAACATTTGACTGAAACAAGTGGATTTATTTGTAAGAAAGTTTAAGAACTTTGGGGAAATTAAAACTATTCTCACCTGCATTGGCAGTGTTGGGCTACATAATTCACATCTTACGGCCGTTACAAATGTTTTTATTGGTTCTTTACACAGCAAACAGCTGGATTTGAGAATTTCTTAAAGGGAAATATACTCGGTGGACAATGAATACTATCAACTACAAGGCTTATCGCACTCATCACATTTTCATTTTTTATTTATTTGTCCAGTACAACACACATTAATGAACAATCATATACCAAACACAAATGTACACAAATTGCAAATGTGCCAGAGTATAGCAAAACTGCTCATTTAAATCTGTAGTCCTGAGGCAAGTCACACAAGCAATACAATGCATAAATGAATATAAAACACAATTTAATAGCACAGTATAAAAACACTATTGTAGTGTGTAAATAGAGATGTCACAATTATAAAGAGGGGGTTTTGGTCGATAAATAGATCCAATTATAAATATTCAACATCGCCATAATTTTGCTTATTTTCAGTCTGATAGTTTGTCCAGTGATGCTCCTGTCGTCGTCGCATTACGTCAAATTGACACATCACCTCAAACATAAAAACATCGCCGGTAGGAGCATTTATTTTCCCACTGTTTCTGAATAAGACAACGTATGTAACAAATGTTCAGCCAAAGCATAGAGAGAGTAAAAAATCTAACCTCCATCTTTGCCTTTCTTTACCGCAGGTGTTTATATAAATTATATTGTATATATACTACTAAAAATGCAATCGGTTACCAGTACCAGCATCGGTTGTGAGGAGGAGGAAGTTATCAGTTATAGTGCATCCAAACCAAAAGGTACAGTATATTCAACCCTAAGGTTGTATTTTAGGGCCTATTTAATGTGACAGTTTTAATGATGGGGACTGATGTTGAGGTGAGAATAAACCTTTATGCTGATGACGTTGTCATTTCTTTATATAGAGCAGGAAGTACAGAAGCTTCAGGAAAACAGAAAACGTTCACTGCAGTTTGGGCGACTGTTTACATGACGACGGTGCTCCGAGTCACTGACAACATCTTTCTGAAATCTGCATCCAAGGTGGAACTTTTTTGAAAACGCTCCGACTCCATCTCCATGGAAATGGAGGGGAAAACCGCACATGCTCAGTAAACGGACAATAACAAGGTTTTCCTTATCAGTTGACAGTCTCCACAATAACAAAACAACTTGGTCGTGTGTCCACTAGAATATCTGTGTTCTCCCATCGTCAATGTTTATAGCGTATTGTTCTCTGTGAGCATGTTTGTGTGGTTTCATGAAAAAAAATAAAAACACTTGACAAGTGGCTCAACATGAAAAATAAATCTGTTTGACATTTCTGGAGTTTCTGTGTAAACGGGCATCGTTTTCAAAATGTAAAACGTAAAACTATTCTGAATCAAAAATGCAAAACGATGCTTTTGGCTTAAAAGTTGTCGTGTAAACAGATTAAATTCAAAAAATACTTGCTTATGAGCCAAATGTGCTAATCTGGGGAGGCTCTTGGATATATTTCTTGTCTCACTGACTTCTTCTCTAGAGTTAAAGTTAAGTAAAGATTAAAAAACTGCCCCTTTCAATTTTATTTGATTAAAAAAATCTTTTTTTTTGTGCTAGTGGCAGCACTTTTCCTTGAGGTTCCTAAAATTGCATTTTAATGAGAAAATACCATTATTGTACCTTGAATACAGTGTAAATCATTCAAATGTGCATCAAATTATATGTAATGTATGTACACACATGCCATGAAGGGTTAAACCTTCTGCTGCCATGTGTTCAGGAGCCAGTAAAAGGAAAGTTCTCTCCCTCTACCCAGTAATTTGGCCTGTTACATGTACATGTTCTCTGCAGATTTTTCCACCAGACATTGGCTTCCTTGGCCGTCCACACAAACCCTGTGTCTCACATTTTCTCGAACCACTAATCAAAATAAAAAAACTTCCCGACCCTAATGCCACCCGAGAAACGTTGGTATTTTCCCAAGTCTCTGCCTGCCACGGCATCGCTGCAGCCTTCAGAACTCCTGTTTAAAGGATCGGCAGTAAAAGACACCTACAAGTCTGCAGAAACCATTACAGCGCAGCCGCGGCGGTCCCTACACCCAAAAACAGCTCTGTGCTCTACTTCCTGTCACATGCAGCAAGTTGAACCACAGTGCTGCGAGTCAGAGGCGACTGCCAGCACAGCGATCACGTTACAGAGGCAGGGACGGAAGCCTGGTTTGACGACTTCTCCTTTCACACATGAAGCAAGAGGCTGAAGCATCACCCGCAGGCAATGACAAAACCGACAAGATGCTTCGGGTGTGGCCAAAGCAACGGAGACACTTTCCCCTTCTTACCACGTCCTAATACGTCTCACACTTTTCCCTCTCAGCGTCAGCAGAGTAGCTGAGCGCCAATCATCAGGCTGATGTTAACAAGGGTGCAGCTCCAGATGTGAGCCAAGTGGATTTCATTCCGCTGGCTGAAGGAGCTGACACATTACACTGGAAGGGAGGATGAGGACATGGACACAAACTGGCAGCAGGAGTCGCACGCTGTCCCACGGCTGACCTCACTAAGTGCTTCAGTCTGAGTGTAAATGAGCTGCACAGCGGCTCATTGCAAAAAAGAAAAGACGCAGAGGAAAGCCTTTTCCCCCCTAAAGGCTTCAACACACATTTTAACAATCTTAGTAGTCACGTCCTGCCACGCTGTACGAGACGAAGCGAGATAATCGTGTCTGCAGACTGTGCGAGGGGAATGAGAACTGAACTGGAGCCGACTCAACCTGAGTAGGTGAGAATAAAACGTCATAAGCGTGCGCCAACCATTCAGGAAAAAGAAAGACGCAAAACATGGACGTAACTCTTGTCGATGCACCATTCTTATGTTACACTCTGCATTTCGCTACAGAAGGTAAATTAAAAGACGGTGTTGACAATACAACTGTCCAGTGCATTTCCTGTACTACATGGTTAACTACATCATGTCATACTGCATTTCTATTGGTTAGTTAAGCCAACGTAATCACGGCAACGATCCCCCTGAATATCAGACACTATCTGATGAGGATCCTCAGCTTATGGCCGATACCTCGGACATTTATAAACCTTGTGTAACGTGCGAACGGTCAGAGCCGCGAACACAGACGTCACTCACATTTCTCCCGTGATCCAATCGTTAATTCAAAATCACACCCTGCGTTTACATCCATGGACACATCTTCATCTTCAGCGTGTAAAACACTTCATAAATTTAGAAGAGTACAGAAAGAGCCAAAAAGATGCCACATGTTGAAAGTGCAAATAAATAAGATAGTAAACGTTCTTCTTTGTGGCAACAGTGAGTGATGGGTCTCAAACCGAGCCACTTCAGAGGTTAAACAAAGACCATTCATGCTTCGATGGCACTCTTCCAGTGGACCTGTGGCCTGCACTACAAAACAGGCGAACATACCCGGGATATCTCTTCACTACCTGGACTGACAAACCCAGACATGAGTGATCCTTGATCAGTGGTACTACGACGCTGGTTCTCTACTCAGTAATTCAACCCAGGCTTTTCTAATCGTGATCAGTTCGCGTTCACTAGTGATGAGAATAACGGTGTTTAAATAAACTGCTGGCTGTTAACTTTTTCATCAATGGGTAATGTAACTAATAACTATTTCCATCATTGCAACAATGTTACAGGGACCATTACGAGCATTACGACAAAGATGCAAAAAACTGGAAAAGGTGGTTTTTTTCTTTGATGAGGAGGCGGGACTACCACGTAAGTGATCCCTTTCACAATAACGTTGCTCAACGTTTTCTAATGTAGCAGGTTATCGCTACCTCAAGCTGGACACATTTACGGGATGTCACGATGGAGAAAATAGAAAAAACATTACACTAATTATTTGAGGGCCTTTTTGGTTTGGGAGGTGGACAGCTGATACAGTAACTTGACATGATATGATGTGTTGTAATCCCACTGGCAGGCTGAAACACATTATCATGTTAAGTATATACTGTGTCTTAAGTTGTTGCTTGTTAGCCTGCAGGTTAGCGTGCACATCATGGCGTTACTTTCAGACATGTAGCGTAGTTACGGAACGATAACGATCGCTAACAGCATCTTCAGAAATTTGTTTAGTTTTGTTGAGCGTGGCTGACGTCACACGTGTCCACATTAAAAGGGTCAAACCGGAGTTAGCGATAATCTGCTATGTGAGGGAGCGGAAGTTGAGCGACGTCACAAGCCTCTGCAATGGCGAGTCCAGAACCATGCGATGAAGAAAACACTTTAAGTGCGGTATGTCAACCGGTCGTGGTCTGTTGAGATGCAATAAATATTAAAAGTTCTGTCTCTGTTAACATGTCCACCACTTGTATTCACATAAAAGGGGCGGAGTTTGCAGCATCTGACCAATCACAAACCCTGCAGAGCGGCTTACGCAACGGAGGAGGAAGGAATGCTGTGTAACTTTGTGAGATTATACAATATTAATTCATGGGACAAGATAAACAGACGGCACTGTGCTCACTCGATTTTACTTTATCATGGAACGTTCCGGAGCTTCCCTCAGTGCTCTTTTTTATGTTTCCCTTCGCCTCAAAATGTTTCTGCAGCTCTCCCGTGTGCGACTGTTATTATAATCTCATTACTTCAGATCAACTCTCGTGGGGCTAAACAGTCTTGGGAAAAAGAACAAAAACATCCTTCAAATTCAGTGACAAGGATTTATTCCACTATGTCAAAAGGGTTCCATCTCTCCCTGAAACTCTCACGATCTGTGCACCAACCGGGGTCCTCTAACAACAGGCAGGTCATTCTCCAAGAGATCTGATCGGTCAGGAGGCGGAGCTTTTATATCCAGTCTCTGATCCAGAACATAACATCCAGGTTAGCTGTGAAGCGTAGGTTTCCATGGACATTTACCCCGGTAGGAAGTGATCCAGCGTTGTAGTACCTCGATAAGAGAAAATGCAGCTTCGTAGACCACTGGACACCAATTAGAGCAACAACCAGCAATGTAGGAAAAATCTGGCCGGATTCATGTAATCAGCTTCGCCAACAAAAGTTGAGCGACTAACGAAGTTGGCCGAGAATGCTATGCGTTTGTCTGCGTGTATTTATTTATTGGTTTGTATGTATTTTACCAACTTCTCAAAAAACTCCTCACCCAAATTGCATGAAATTTTCAGGGATGATTTATCATCATCCAGGGATCAATCAATTAGATTTGGGGATGTTCACGGTTTACTGTTTATGAATAAATCCCAAAGAACTGTGAAAAAATGTCAAATACAAAGCGGATGAGAGAGGCACCTTATGGAGGAGATCAGCATCTCTTGCCACGTAGACGCTCGGTGTTTCACTAAGTGATATTGGTACCTGACCTTCCTAGTTAGCATCGATATGTGCTAACGGCTAACATGCTAGCCATGATAACTCAGTTCCAAAAACAAATGTGGCGTAAGCGAAGGCCTGCACTCTACTGAGTGTAGCTCTAGTTAGACATATAACACACAGACGGTTGGACACGTGGTCCGAGCTGTGAAAATTATAACTGGACAAACGATGTGAAAATTGTTGCATGAGAAGGTTATTAAATGTTATAACACTCATCTCTCCGCATTCAGGTTGAAAGAAAAACTGAGCGTTGACAAAAAGCATCAGTGTGATGTGGATTGATTTAATCCACCAAGTAGCTGCAGGCTGACGGTTCTCCTCCAGGACAACATTCCTCCAGCGGCTCCCAAAACCACAAAGGGAACAAACGTCTTATCAGACCTGATGAACACAGCGCCGGCACGGCCGCAACATACCGAGGACACAATACAGATGGGCGTCCTCACACTGAACAAGACTCCTCATCCTCACAGGAACACAACGGAGGAAACGACACACACACAAACACACACACACACTCTTCAACTGAGTTGACAAGGGACATGTGAGTGAACGAGGAAGAAGTAAGAGACAAGCAAACCCTTTCCACAACCTACTGCAACCCCCTGAAATAAAACCACAAACAGGAAACAAGCTGCTGCCTTGACACTGTTCTATCATTACTGCTGGTTCTTATTGAAGAAATCTTATCCACAGACTCCTTTGGTTCTCTGTTGATCGTACCTGAACAATTGGGAAACAATGATTTAGGATTTTAAAAAGTAAAATGGTTGACAGCTTTAGAGTCACGCCTCTGGTTGTGCCTGTATTTCCATTTCTGATTTCCTCCTTCCTCTTTCTGAACAAGAACTCTGCGCTCAGCTTCCTGGCGTGGATTAGGTGCTCATTCAAACACATTAAAACATTAAAAGCACAAATCCGTTTTCGTGTTGATGAATGAAGACGAGACGATAGAAAGTTGTGTTTCCAAACGTTACTGTATGTAACCGACCAAAAACAGACACAGACGTGAATGTGATCAGTTCTCAATATGACTTTGTATGAACTCCAGCAAGGCAGCGATCACTGATACATCAGCTGATGGAAATTCCCACAGGCCCAAAGCTTGTTGACAAAACATGCAAATCCTCTGTCGCTTTATAAGGTTGGTGTTTTCAGATGTTTCTCCTTTTCTAAACCATCTTCCAGCTTTCCAGAGAGGAGGATTCCAGCACAGGGACACGTCACGGTGGAAGTATGGCCTCAGTGTGCCCGAGGGAATCCCCCTGGAGGGGCCATGACACAAACCCATGCTTGTTCTCAGACGGCCAGCCAACGATCTAACCCCCATCAAGTGATCAGACAAATCCTTAAAAACGCATGGTCACAAATGAGACATTCCCACCTCTGTTGAGGAAATCGGGAGCCCATCACAAGATCGTTCCGCTGGGGAAGTCTTGGCGTCACGCTCCTCGAGGTCATCATCATAAGACAAGAGAACAAGAGTTTACCTCTAAAGTGTCAGGGCAAGCGTCAGTGTGCAGAGTTAAGTTACAAGACCAATGTCACGCTTGGTATTAAAAAAAATACACACACACACACACACACACACACACACACAAATGCTGCATCAGCAGGAACCTGCATGTGATTCCATTCAAGCCACTGCACTTAATCCCTGCTCATTACTGCAGCTTCCTCTAAGCCTCAATCAGCCGCCCATTCATCAGGAGACAGACGGAAGTCTCGCGCTTTGCACAAGCAGCCTGATCAATAACACGATCAGCCCTGAGGACCATACAAGGGCTGCTTTCTTCTGCAGTGTGACCAAATCCAGCAGGAATAAAGAAACACACACGCACACAGAGGAGCCATGCTGCAGCTGTCCAACTGGCTCTGCACCTCATCCGCCAGCACACAAAAGGAGCCGCGCAGAGCGCGAGCGTGTGCGCGCGCCCCTGGAAGATGAGGGCAACATTAGAGAAAGATCCGGCATAAGCACATGGGACGGACCCAAGTTCGATCCCTTCTTAAAGGACACGTTTTTGAATGTTACTCGTAATGCCAGATGAGGTTAAACAAAAAAAAAAAAAAGCGCGTGAGGACGCGCCAAGAGCTTCCACATGGAGCCGCAACACAGAAGAAAAGCGCGCAGAAGTAATGTGGAGAAATTAGAATCAGATCAGGGCCCAAAAGGGGG
>OMNM01001038.1:15831-36964 GCA_900302745.1 Parablennius parvicornis
TAATGATGATGCAGGAGGAGGAGACCAGAGATCCTCTATGAGGGCGAGTAGATTCACTCCTCCCCATTTCCGGTTACAACTAAACAAAGATCGTCAACGTGAGACGATGCAGGAACGAAGACGCCTAAATTCAACAAATTAATGTTAATAAACCATCATTCTCTCAAATCTACAATTTTTAATTAAATTTTCACAGCAAAAACACAGATTTTTAGAAATATTTTATTACTTAATCATATTGAAAATTAGTTTCCGTATGAAAATGAAAATAATAAAAACAATCAAATGTAACAAATGAACCTGAATTTAAAAAAAACTGCTTACATGCACTTAAACATTTTGTATTGTATTATATTTATATTTTGTGCACAAAAAACACACACATATAACAAAATCATAACAAGTGTTTAGGTGTTTTTTTTATTTTTTTGTTCAGGAAAAACTGAAGAGTTCGGAATAATGTTCCTCTTTGGGGTCTGCATCCCCTCAGATGCTTGTGGCAAATTATAAAAAGTTTCTTTTTCATATATCATTTGAAAAGAAAATTTACAAAACTACCCAATAGTCAGTTAGTGATTTATTTTATAATTAACTTATTAATTCAGTAAAAAAAATATTCAGTAAGTTAAATTGTAATCTTGTATATTTTGAAAATTAGCCACAAAATCAACTTAACTGCATTGGTATGTTTTCTATAATGCCAGATACTCTTTTGTCGAATTACTGTTGAGATGAAAATGTCCATCCACTCATAATCATTTGTGCTCTTTCTCCAGTGGAGCCCAGTAAACGTCAAACTGGGCTACATGGGGCCCAAGCTTACAGTATACTGCCACATAGTGGATATTTACTGAAAACTGCAAGAAAACATTTTTGCACAATTTAAGACAAAAAAACGACGCTCACTTTTAAGACATTTTCTCGGAATGCTATTTAACCGCAGTAGAGGCTCAGCATGTCCGAATGCATTTTATTAAAAGGACAAAAAAAAAAGGAAAAGCAGCATGAACCTTTGAGATTATGCACAATAAGAACAACACAATAACAGATAACAAAACTAATCGGAGCCTTCAGTGATTCAAAGTTGGTGTCGCGCTCATGACTTTTCTTTATACAGTCGGAATTCATCAATAGCCCAGTTTTTCACTTTTATCTCCTCTTGTATCCTGCAGTACTCTTTGGCCAAAACCTCAAACTCCTCTCCAAGGATCTGGAAAGAGGCCAGTTTGGACTCGAGGGACTGCTTCTCCTCTTTGCAGGCCTTCACCTCGGACTCCAGCTCCTTCCTGAGGTTTGAGAGGCCACGAATAATGCATATTAGACACAAATTATTACAGAATTTACCAATAATGAAAAAAACAATAATCTACTCACCTGATTTTTTTGTGAGCACCTATTGTTCCAGGTGTGTACGTCTGCAGCTGAAGATCAGCCAGTTCAGACCTGTTGAATCAGAAGAATGTATCATTAGAGACTTTAGAAATGTGTATATTCAATACAGGGAATGCTCCTAACAAGATGCAAAAAGCAGGTTGAGGGTGACAGTAGCTCACTTTAACTTCTGATGAAGTAAGATGCATTTCTGTTCGAAGTAGTCCACTTTCTTCTGGTCCAAATCTGCCTGGACCTTCATCCTGTTGTGACTGATGAAAGTCTCGAAGAGCTGGATGCATTCTGCGAGCTCCTGGACAGCCAGATAAAGAGGGGACGTTGTTGCGAAAGCAACCCAAGTGACGACATTCTGACTTCTATTGCAGCAGTTTGGGAAGAGTGTACAACTTCAACTGGATGAAAATAGATGAATATGTGTCTCCAAGAAGTGCTTTGCTTTTATTTTGAAGAAGGGAGATTTAATTTCCTGTATATGTGGTGGCTACTCGGTTATTATGCCACGTTGAAAGATCAACGTTATTCAATGAAATTGAGTCAAGTCGACTGATGCAGAGCAGAAAGAGTCGCTAACAGAAGTGAGCAGAGATCATGGCTCTGCTCTCCAAACTAGTCCTAATGTCGCTGTGGCTTTTTCCAACATGCGCACTAGTAATATCCTGAAGTGTTGTAGTAGTTTGTGTGAAGAAGCTTTTCTCCAAGTATCACACATCCAAAACTGTCTCGAGGTGTGTATGTGGGCATTTCTCTCTGTTGGCACAACAACTCTGAATTGTATTCAGTCTCGAGGGTCCTCAGGTTTAATTCATTCCCAATGGTACTTACAGAAATATAGACCTGGCTTTGTCTCTGTAATAAAACTCGGTTCTCTTGATGGATCTCCTTCAGACTTTCTGTTCTCTTCTTGTCTTTGTTCATCTGCGCTGACAGCTGAGAGAGCTTCATGGTCTTCAGAGTCTCGCTCTCATCCTCTGCATGGGTCACAAAAAAACCACAGGTGAAGATTGTGAAGACGTCCTCACATAAACCTGCTCAGCTTTTAGTCACCATACCCAGTTCAGGATCGTAGTACGTGAGGAGGCTGAGACACTTTCCCTTGAGATGTTGCTCCAGCTGTGTGGATGAACTCTTCTTCATCTTCTGAACAATCTGGACACAGAAATATGGAAGGAAACTGTCACACCTTTTTTTTTTTTTTAACCTTGAACCTGCAGACAAAGTGCTTGATGTTTGACTCACCTCCTCTGGTGGCAGGAGCTCCATCACATGCTGAGGCGTCAGGCCCAGTAAAGGAGACCGGACCTGGTGTGTGGTGCTGCTGGGATCCAGATGTCTGATGCACTGAGCCACCAGCAGGCTCTTTTCCATGGTCTCGAAGAACTACGCCCCAAGGTATTGACTTGTTAGTGTCAGATTATGCATGTATTTATTTCCCGATCAGTAAAAGCCAAATCTCTCAATCAAAAAGAGTTTACAATCAATAACAGCAGTGTGTTTCTGATGCCTCGTTCTGGCGAAGCATCAAAAGGCAATCAGACGCAGGTCACGTTTGATTGGGCAACTTTTTCCAGCCCTGATGCAATCTGAGCACTTTGGTTTAAGAGCCACAGTAATTACTTGATTTGAATGAGTGAAATTCTGTTTACAAGCTGGTTTTTCTCATATTAGGAAAATACAAAGATTCTCAAAAAAATCCCGTTCTTTATGTTTTCCCCTGATGCAAAATACAAATAAATTAAGACTAAATGGAAAAAAAAGTCCGTCTTTTGTAGCCTGTATTTTTTGGGGGAATTTGCTGCAACATAAAACTTCAACAAAAGACTTTCCATAGTGATTAAATACAGAGGAATGATTGGAAAATTTGAATAAAGGCGACCCTGTTGGCAAGATAAGACAAGACAAGCTATAACAGCAGCTCCTTATTGCAGAAATATACAAACAAAATAGGGAATTAAAGAATAATAGATATTAAAATATCAAATATTTTTCAATATTCTGATATTATTGCTACAATATTAAAGGTAATATGAATTATTAACAAGCAGATCCAGATGCAAGAAGATACAATAATGTGATTTGAAACTCTAATATTAAAATAGTAAATAAATGAAACTACAAGATACATGATTCACATCAAATTTTATAAATATAGAAAATGTATGTTTTCTCTCTCTTTCACTCCTCAATTTCATACACTTATCTCTTACAATCCTACTGTATATACAGCTTGGTTTTAAAAATGTGAAAATTGCTGGTCTAAAAAAAAAAATACAAAATTTGTGCTTATATTAAATACAATGAGCCATAAACTATCCAGCCATCTTCTATCCCACTTATCCAATCCAGGGTCGCAGTTCGCTGGAGCCAATCCCAGCCTACTGTGGGCGAGGGCAGGGTACACCCTGGACAGGTCGCCAGTCTGTCGCACACACACCGACAAACAACCGCACACATTCACACCTAGGAGCAATTTACCTCACGTGCATGTTTTTGGTGGGAGGAAACCGGAGTACCCGGAGGAAACACCCACACACGACCATGCAAATTCAATACAGAAAAGCCCTTGGTCGAACCCACGACATTCGTGCTGTGAGGCAAGAGTGCTAACAACTGCGCCACCGTGCAGCCCTAAATTAATAAACTAATACAGTATAAACTTATAAATCCAGTTTTAGAGATTGCATTGTTTCCAAATGAAATGTTGTATTTATGGCCAAACACATGTTAATCTTTTTGATGATGTCCTCATTGCTGCTTGTGCTTCTGTAAACTGTGCAGATGAAACGAAACGTACCATCTTCTCCTCTGGGGAAAAATCAGTGTATTGCTTCTTGACCAGGTGGTCCTGGATCATCTCCTCCAGCCCCCTGTGGAGGCTCTCAAACTGCAGCCAGTGACACATCTGGCTCCGCAGCTTCTCCTCAGCCTGGAAAACAAACAAACAAACAAAACAAAACAAACAAACAAAGTAACTTGGTCTACTGTGGGTTGCAAAGTAAGTTTCAATGACAGCCTCTGTTTACTGAGTCACAGCAGAAATCATAGCTGTTCTGACTAGAGTGAAGTGAATGAGCATAAGCGCATGAGTTGAGCGAGCAGTGGAGGGTCAGATACTGCTGATTTACTCAAATTAAGGTATGAATTTTATTTATTTGTCTTTGCTTATATTTGTCTATAGTCAAAGTACGAATATGTTTCTAGAAACTGACATTGAATAGAAGACTAGAATAGAATAGAACTTTATTGTCTGTTCAACAGAGCAGAAATTTGTATTTCAACATGGCTAATAAAACTCATTCAGTAAAAAAACACACACAGCATCAATTAAACAATAACATATCAAAGGACAAAATGCACAAGTGAGCAGAATGCCCCAGAATTAACACATAAAACATCAAAAATCCACACTTGGACAAGCCGTGCTAGGAGTCGCCTTCCTCACTGAACAGTGCCCCCTCCAGATGTGCACCGCATCTCTTATCATCTAAAACTGCTCTTCAAGACTTGCAATATACAAGATATTAGAGATATTATCATTATCATTATTAGATATATATTGACAAATCAGGAATAATGTATATGATGTAGCAATATGAGTATCTAATATTTTTAACTTGTTAATATTAGTAAGTATGTAGAATTAAGGGGTGGGACTACATAAGTTTAAATATCAATAAATTCCTTTTCTTTCTCTTTTCTGGTTCTGTTGGTGTTTTTTCCCCAAACTTTTTTTTATGTCTCTTTTTTTATTTGCTCCACCTATGTTTTGTGCTTCACATGTTAAGAATATTTTTTCAACGAATTATAACGAAAACAACCTGCAGTCAATTTGGTTAATTTCACCAAGTGAGCTACTAATTCAAATGATCCTCAAATAAAATCAATGAACAAGGAGTCTGCCCATGTTGTTGCAGTTCCTCTTAACAACCACTAGAGATCAGAAGAAGTCAATATCACTAACTCGGTTGCAGCGACACTTCTATGAATGAATGACGAACGTAAGAAATGTTTAAGTTTACCTCCATCTGCTCAGTAAAGAGTTCTTTGTAAGGTGATGTGAATGTTGGAGGACTCCTACCTGGTCCAGCTCTGTTTTCAGTTGCTCTTTGAGTCCAGTCTGATCCACATGTTTTGTTAAGGAGGCCAGCAGCTTACAGAAGTGAGGGTTCTGGATCAGATCTTCTTCTTTTAGGTCACACAGAGGGAAGGAGGCCAGAACTAAAAAGAAACACAGGAAATAAATATTAATCGTCAACGCACAAACGAAACCCTGTGACCATACGTAATACATCGCTTACTCTTTTCACGTAAACTCCGACCCTTTTTCACATCCGATGAATCCGTGGCTTCACGCCTGCTACACATTTTCTGATTGTATTTTCGAAATCTCACCCCAAAAAAGTCGGGAAAATTCAGCTTTGTGAAGATTTTATCGGGTCAATAAATAAACGCGTACTTCCTCATTCGAGTTGCGCGCGTCTGCCCGAAGACTTCCTATTGGCTAGCGTGCTCACGTGGTTTACACATGGCCGAGAACGCTGCGCGTGCACGATGACAACACATTAAATTCATATATTCAGTGAAAATATTGTTTCGTAACATTTCACCTGAAATCCAGAATGTTTTAAAACAATTTAGTTTTGTTGTTGAAGTAAGTTCACATCGGAATTATCAAAGAGGATTGTTGTGTAGTTTATGTACTTTACAAATCTATCTTTAAGTGGTCCACAAAAAACTAAAACAAAGTTATTCTCTTTATAACACAGAAAAGCAAAATAAATAAAATGAAATTCAAACGTTTTATGGGTTTACTTATATTTTAATTTGACTTAGTATAGATACCCTGTGATTCAGTTGAACAAAACTCATCATAAAAAGTTTGGAAATGACTGAATTGCACGAGTAGTACATTTTACATTTTATATAGTGTTGAAATAGAGAAGAGGAAAAAATGACATGGGAACAAGACTCAAACCGGTAAAATATTTTCAAGTGCAAAGGTAAACAATAAAAATGCAGTTCTTATGTACATACACACACACAAACACACACACACAAACACACACACACACACACACATCCTACACAAAATTATTATTTTCTCAGTAAAACATGACTGGATAATTAATGTATGAGACAATAGGAATCATTGAAAACCTTTATTTTAGATTGGTTTTACATTTGAAAAGAAAAAGGGAAATCCTAGCATCCATTTAGGTCATAATATGGAGGCCAGTTTGATGAATGTAAGTTAGAGAAGTACAGACAGATAATTGTCACAAAATGTATTGAATTAAAAGCTAAGAAGTCATCAAAAATATATATACCAACGTTAAGATGTACGCACAGTATTAAAGTACAAAAACGTCATCCATCCACCCTCTTCATACAAACCCACAAAACATAATCCTTTGATAATGAAGATTATGAGAAAACACGGCATATAAATTATGGTAAATACAAATCAGCCTTTATTCTAAAACAGGATTTCAGAGCATGAAAAGATGAGCCTCCTTCCCAAACTTGAAGTATGCTGCTGTTGAAGGTATAAGCCTCTGTAATGTTTCCCACATTGTAAGATATTATTGAAAACAGCTGTTGAGATCCACAAGCAATAAAAAGTGGAGCTTCTTGGGCTCGCCATATGGTTTTAATTCAAAGTCATTGATTAGTTTTAAGCTGGAATATTCACAGTCTGAAAATCTGTTTTGTAATCCCAATCCCTTTCTAACAAAAAAGAAAGATTTTGAGTTTTGGTTATAAATAAATTGTTATACTCTCTCACTTGAAATCAATTTGTGGTGTAGGTGGCCCCAGAGCTAAAATGAATGTAACACCTCCGGTCTGCTGACTCAGATTATTGTCAGGGGGCTGTGAGCATGCAACTGTCTGCAAAAGGTCAACTATTTACAATCATGCTTGTGAGTGGATATTCTCACGTGTCTTTATAGGATCTAAACTCGCAGCATAGTAAAAAATAACTTTTTTGCATTGACAAGTGCTGCTTTATAATTGCTTCTCACATTTGAGTCAGATAGGAAAATCTCTCTATTTAAACCTTCCACTGCCTGCTTATCACCGACTACCTCTTATCACTGACTGATAATAGTGTCACTTCAGGGGATACCATTTGCACTTTCACAGGAATTTAACTAATTTAGGCCCTCAAATAAGATATTTTTCTTTTAAATCAACCAACATTTAATTGTTTGAGTTGGGATAACTTTTACTTCCCTTTTAATTTAAATAAACTGGTAATCTGCGCAGTCAGCATTGAAGAATAGAAATTAAAAAATCTACAAAATTCTTGTGAGTACCTGTTTTGTACCAATATTTACAATATATCAATCCATCTATCCGTCGACACTGATTCTCCAATTCAGGATTGTGTGGCGCCGTCTAACAAAAACGAAATTCAGCATTATGATCAATCACTTGTCATGTGTTTGATCAAAACACTTATCTTTGGTCATCATAGAGCAATTAGCTGACCTGCCATGATCTTTTCCCTCTCTTATCACACTGGATGAGGGTCCCACAGTTGAAGGTTTTCTTGTTCTGTGTGGCTTGGCATTATGACCTCAGCTCTCTCAAAGCTACACATATCTTTTAAATATCCCCTTGATTCGCAACCATATTCATATCTAACCTGCCTCATCTATTTATTCTGCAGTTTTTTTTGGGGTTTTTTTTGGGGGGGGGGGTATAAAGAAAGTGGTAGAAGAGCAAGAATTCCCCTCAATAAATGTATTTTTATCCTCCCCAGTCTCAACGTCAGTGTTTTTACCATGCGATATAACTTTAGCTCGGGACATATTCCGTGTAGTAACTCCACGGTAATGCTGTTTACACAATGGATGGTGGTCCTCACTCATCAATGAGTGGGCAAAATTAGATGTGTGAGCCAGTCGATTTGAGTAAAAATGTAATTGACGAGGAATCCGTCCAATGGAGTGTGTCGGGATGTGAATCTCCTCATCTGATTAGACGCTCGTGCGGACCAGCCCTTATTTGTCGAACCAGTCAACGTTGACCACAGTTGATTGCTGATGTTTTTAGCCAATTACAGCACGGGATTCTGTGGTGGGCGGGGCTCCGTGCAGAGGGGTGGGGTGTTCGAGGTCATTCAGTCTCTCTCCGATTCACTCTAACGGCGTGTGTTGGAGGGGACGGGTTGTAGGAGTAAGGAGTCGCCGGGCGGTAGCGCATCACCAACGCCTTTCGAGGAAAACAAACGCCGCCGAAATCTGCGCCGCGTCCTCGAAGGAACGACCCTCCCCGGTGACGACTTTTGTGAAAATTATTCAACGCGACGACTGCGCCACAACGCAGCCAGCGGTACCCGATGCTAGCGTGCTAGCATCCCCCGACAAGCGACGGGATCAAGGTGTTGGTAGCCCGCTAGCCTCCCAGCTAATTACCAGCAGCTAGCATCGTTAGCTCGCCTCTCCTCCTCTCCGCGCACGTCGAGGCTTCGCCGACGGTGGTGGCGGTGCCTATCGGGGTCGTGAGCTCCGAATCCCACATCCAGACAAAAAGAAGCCCGACAGCGGACCGGCTGCTGCTGGACACAGCGTCTGCGTTGCATTAGTTGACACCATCACACCCATCTCCCCAACCCTTCACCTCTGCCCCTCTCTCCTCCACCCGAAACACTGGAAATCCACAAGCGGCCGGAGAGCGGCGAGGGGCCGGCGGCGAAGCTGGGGGTGGTAACGCTACCGGACTCGCAGGGAGTCATCCCGGCTACAGACAAGCTCAGCCGTGGGGATCTACCAACAGTTATGGATGGGCTGGCCGTGGAAGTTCGCGGCTCCAACGGGGCCTTCTACAAGGTAACCTGGCCGGAAGCTTAGTTTGTTGTCGTCGCGTTTAAAGTTAAGTTTCTGGTTCAGCGGTTAGGTTTCGCTTCTCGGAGACCAGCCCAGCTAACCAGCTCCCGGCTAATGCTAGCTCGGGTCCGGTCCTGGCGAAAAGGGCTGAAGCTCGTCTCCTGTTGGTCACTTTCGACACGGCATTTAAGTGAAAATTCACACATCCAATCTGAATATCTGCAGTTTTCTAAATCAAGTAACACATCAGCTTGCTCAAATGCCATCTTAACGATAAATTCCACAAAGGCGCAAATTATTTTTCCCTCATTGGATAAAGATTATCTCCTATATCACTACTTGAGTCCGTCCAAATTGGACTGTAACAGAAACTCACGGTTGAATCAGTCGTTTTTGATCAGCATAGTATATTTATCATCTGTGTGACCGCATGGAAAAGCTGCAGGCTGCAACTGAAATAGGTGTTTGTCTAATGTAATATCGTTTAAGTCTAAATATAGCCAATTTCGTTGAGTTATTCCCCAATACATTCCAGCTGACATAAATCTGACGGTTGGATTTAGATGGAGTAAATTCGTTCCTTACAGGTCGGTAGGAGTAAAAATTAAGACACTAAAGATGAAAATATTCTTTCAAGTTTCCCCCTTTAGGAGTGAATTTGTATCCAACTTCAGCCTGTTTGGCTGGCTGGCCATTGTGGAAGTGCTGCTTCCTGCAGCTAGCTCCTCGGCTCGGTGCACTTGTCATCACCATGTATGGCCTGTGTTGTTACGTTTTTACCCAAAATTTCACCTTTATTTACACGCTGTCCGGCTGGAAACAGTCTCCCATGGTCCACTAATTCCCAAAGACACTCCTCCAAACGTGTAGCTTTTGCCTTGAGATGTGGGAAAGGAGCGTTTTGAAGCCGAGGAGAGCTGCTAATCATGCAGCTCTCATGGATGATGTGATGCTACTTCAAAGCTCTCTCACACACACACTTGATTGTTGTTGTTTTTTTTATTCCATTCCACGTTTTCGTCACAACACCAGACCTGCGGTTTTTTCTGGCTAGAGCAGAGAAGGTCCGGTAGGGGCTGGTTTCTGTTTCATGTCTGGACTCTTTTCTCCTGAGAATCACACAAACACATGACTGAGAGTGGTTGTCGCTGCTGTGTCACTGTTCTTAGCAAGCAATCATACCGAAATATATAAAGGCCAGTAGATACTGTCCTAATATATGTCAAAGCAGAGGAAAGGAAAACCATATTATTGTTTTCCCTTTGTTCTTGTTTTGATCTTGAATGTTTGATTTGTGTTTTTCTCCTGTGACTGGATGAATCTGCTGGTCCCTTCAGGCCTCTGATCTGGTCAGATGAGCACATGGCAGGACAGTGAAGACCCTATATTTACTCTCCTCATGCTGCTTCACCTGTTGTTCTGTTTTAGAGGGTGACAGTTCAGCCTCGGTGTGAATGAACACTTTCCACTAAACTCTCGTTATCGCTGGCCTCTCACCGCAGACGACTCGGAGTCATAAGTGTGTTACTGACATTCTGTATGTCACATTCTACTTTATTTTTTGTGCCCGATGGAAGAGTGTGTTCTACAATCTTTACTACACTCCCTTGCATGATTAACACGCGGTGTAAAAGCATTTATTTTACTGAAATCATGGTATTCACCTGGTGTCCCTCTTCGAGTCGGGCCTTTTTCTACTTCAGTTTGAATTGGCATGATATTTATGAACCCAGTAGAGAACTACAGCACCTGTCAAGAAAAAGGCACTTAGACATGGTTATTATTGTAACAGGCACGCGTTGGCAAACCCGATTAAAAACCCAAATAAGAATTCAAGCAGCTCCTTTAATTTTCTTTTCGAGCAATGTGTGACCATGTCTGGATATGATTTGTTCTTTTAACACCTTTGAAATGAAAGATTGTTTATGTGAATTTGCAAGCGAGGCCTAATTCATCCATCCAACCCTTTTTTTAAGTTGATGTTGGTTGATGTTGGTCTTGTGACAACATGGGTCTGACCTAAGGATGCTGTGACCAAACTACGAAGTGGCCCACAGCCTCTCTCTTGCTTCTATCTTTCCGCCAGTTGAGGGTTTACCCGCCCTTTGACCCGGTAGTGCCTGAGAGGAAGCAGTACTTACGCTGGCAGGACTGGCACATGCAGCGGTCTCCCAATGCAGACTTTAGAAATTGGAGTAGGACTCAAAACGCTCATTGCTGACTTTTTCTGTTCTCCAGTTGCTACTATTCCTATTCAATGAACAATAATCAGAGTAAATTGGACGATTGGTTAAGGAGTCTAAAAATGTGTGTGTCCACTTTGTTTCAAGACAAAATGTCAGCCAAATAGTGAGATGAGAGGTTTTGAAAAATTCATTAAAAAAAACAGTTCTGACAACCTCTTTTGATCCCACTACAACAAGGACTCATTCCTTATGTCTTTCGATGCCTTTCCATCATGAATGCAGCCTGAATATTCAACTCTCTCAGATGAAATTTAAAGTACATGGTGGAATTGCTTGACAACTGAGCCACCAGGAAATGTCCCAGTGCTCCCCATGGCTCCTCAGCACTTCATTTTTTTAATGATTCCTCTTTGTATCATGAATAATTAACTGCTGACTGGGGGTGTATGGCGTAAATTACACTGTTTCTTTTGAAACATTTCAAGGACCTTACTGTAGACTGAATGCTAATACAATGCTACGTGCTATCGCCATCCACTCTTCATTACGTTTTTTGACGTGATAAAGGGGGGGAAAATTTGAGATTTTGTATTGACTATAATTGGTATAAATATCAGTTCTTTTGACGATCCCAGTTACTTCCTGTCAGGTGAATCCGCAGCCAGTTTGTAACCTGCAAGCATGCTAGTAACTGAAGATACTGAGTGTCCCATTTATGGTCGTGTCACAGTTCGAAACAGGCCACGCCCACCAGGTCCCTCGTGTCTCCTCTCCGCTCGGCACCATGAGTGTGGGTTAAAGTTGATGGCATGCGGTGACAGATTTGTGGAGGGCCATGATGGACGAGTAACATGTTGGAGCGATCTCTCTTCGTAATAGCTCCGGCGTAGGCTTTCCATATAGGTCAGGCATACTCCCTGCCTTGTACATGCGTCCTCGTGGTCCCTCCTCGTGCCAATACTATCGTCTTCCACACACATCGATGGTTCACGCTTTTTAATTGTGTTGGTATTATCAGTGTGTGTGAGCGAGGTTTCCGGGCTGTGTCAGGTGGAGTCCTCGTCAATTCCTCCAGGGCACGATTAACAGCCAGGGAATTGTGTCAGCTATGGGATGTCTTGGTTCCCAAAATGCTCCTCTTTTTTTTTTTTTTTGCCATCGAACAAGAGTCTCAGTATTGGTTTATCTGTGTTGTTTACGTGTGAATCAAAGGCTCCCTGCCTCACCCGCCTTCTCTCTTTCTGCTGTGAATAAAACTTGTCCCTCTTTGTTTTCAGGGTTATATCAAAGACGTCCACGAAGACTCGCTAACAATTGTATTTGAAAACAAGTAAGTTTTCCCTCTCTGCTGTGACTGCTCCTTACATGGGGGGAATGAAGCTTGAACGGCAGTAACTGCTTTTAAAATTGTCCTCTTCAGCACCTGTGCCCAGCATGCAGCTGTCCACACATGTCTCCCAACAGTTTTTTTTTTTTTCCACCTCCTGGCCCTGCCATGCTTTCCTATAGCCACACCTTCTGTCGCCGTCCTCCCGCTTACACATCCCTCCCCCGGGTCCCTCTTTATCTGCTTGGCTCCGAGTGTAGATCAGGGTCCACCTAAAAATAGTGATCTAAGGTATGCGGGGCAGGAGGGGGCGGCGGCGCTATGGACTGTATCATTTCTGGGATGGCTTTCTCCTTCCTTCTCCTTTTACTTTCTCCGAGCACATGGTGGGACAAGAAAGTGAATGAATCACACTCATGTAGTGAAACTTTATTAGGATTTTAAAGTACAAATTAATATATGAGAAGTGTCTTTAAAATATGAATGAAGAAAAAGATCCTCAAAAAATCTAATCAATAAAAAACTAAACTAAATGAATCAGTTCACTCACTAACAGACCGTCTCTTCATCAGTGGGCCTTTTTTTACTCTGCTAATATGCTGTGATTTTCTGATGCACACATGGTACCAGCATCACAGTGACCG
Organism: Parablennius parvicornis; assembly: GCA_900302745.1. Lineage (NCBI taxonomy): Eukaryota > Metazoa > Chordata > Actinopteri > Blenniiformes > Blenniidae > Parablennius > Parablennius parvicornis. The sequence continues at coordinate 29,210 of OMNM01001038.1, forward strand.
GGGCGAAAAAGAGTTCTTAGACAGTATTTAATTTGGCGTAGCTGTGGTTGTTGATAAGCTGACAAGTGTGTGATTTTCTTTGTCCTGTCTCGCCACAGCTGGCAGCCAGAAAGACAGTTGCCCTTCAGCGATGTGCGGTTGCCTCCACCAGCCGATTACCACAAGGATATCGGCGAAGGAGAGGAGGTGGAGGTAAGGCCTGAGGCTTTGTATCAAAACTTTGCTCATACACATTGGTTTTGCTTTATCAACCTCTTGTCTAGGGGCTCTCCTTTCCTTCCACTTCATTTGACCGATTATTAATGGCGAGGACAGACTGTCAGCTGTCCGACGGTCATCGCTCATCATTATCTCCTGCAGCTTCTCAGCAGCAGTATTAACTGTGTGAAATGTTAGTGTGTGCTGTGGAATCTGTACATAATTGAAAATTGTGATCAGCACATACACAAATTGGAGTTGCCATGTAACTTTAAATCCAGAGTTTGGACTGTATTAGTAGATCGAGGAGAAGCTCATATCCTAGCAGCACCCTAGCAACTGCTGTTGCCACTTTATTTACCCAGTGGGAGCCAGAATCCCAAATCATAAACGACTGAGAGATCTTGCTAAGTCGTGAGCTGTGCAGCCCGCCTGGACAGCTGTGCAGCACTATTTGAAAGACTCTCAACAGTATGAAATGATCAAGGTGGGATCAGCAGGTGGCGGGACACTAGAAGATGTCTGACATGCTGAGAAGTCGTTACATTTATTATAAAATCTGTGCTGCAACGCTAATCCAGATAAACTGTAGAAGTCCTCATGAGAACCTTTTTAATTCAGCGATTCCTGAACAATTGCAGAACAGATCCACCTTTCAGCTTCACTTTGATTCACACAGATGCTATCAGTCAGAAGCCATGGTGTGTGATATCAGTTTCACATCCACACTTGGTAAAAGTCCAGTTATCGATATAATGACGATGTGTCTCCTTCCAGGTTTATTCCAGGGCCAACGAACAGGAGCCATGTGGCTGGTGGCTTGCGCGGGTCAGAATGATGAAGGGCGAGGTGAGTGGTTGCTATGAAAAATACTATTGTGATATGACATAAATGACTAAACAATGGAACTAAAAAAAATCTCAATGCGTTTCTTCGTTATTGATAAAGTTGCATGAGTGCTCTGATGGAGTTTTAAAACCTGTTTGTAATTACCTGTTGTGAGCTCGAGCTGTTTGAAAGTGGCAATGACCATAATTCTGTAGAGAGCTGCTTTTTAAATCATGTCATTTTGAAAAAAACTAATCCAGCCTAAATTGTCATACCACTGGTTTGAATGCACTTAAAGAAGTAACAAAATTAAAGGACTCAGTCCACAAAAGATCATCTGTCCGGTGGAAAAGGACCAACGTTGAGAGGATGATGCCTCAGGTGGATGATAAGATCCAGCCTGGCCGGCTTCCTCTGTGAATGGGTATTTATCAAGCAGTAATACCAGGCTTATCAATCATCTTTTGCTTTGCTCCACTGTCCTGTTGTATTGCTTGTAAGTGTCTCCTGAGCTCTCTGGTCTGCTGTGTGTGGAGTGAAGGCGAGCGTATAGTCAGATGAGTCCTGCTGGGTAATGAGTTCAGAGTCGGTGTGTTCTGATTGGCTCTGACATTGTACCTACAAATTACATTTCCCATAAGACCCTGTGCAGCTTCTTCACGCTGACTTGTGTCAAAATTGATTTATACCAGACCTAGTCAAACAGCCACCGTTTTCTTTTTGTGGTTTTTTTATGTGGAGCTTTTATTTTTAAATCTTTATATTATCCGATCATTCCTGTCACTCGCTCAAGCTGCAAGTTGAATAGTGGGTCAGTGGGATATGCAAAGGACAGCTTTGCAGTGCTACTGTGCCGAGGGACTGGCTGCTGGTGTAGCGCTGTTATTTGGAGCAGTCTGATAAGAGCCTGCAGGAATGTCTCACGTTGACTGATGGCTTTAATTCAGGCCTTTGAGCATCCAGTGTGCAGCGTTCATCTGCCTGCCGCACTCTCTCACGGTCCTTCTTTTTCTTTGTCTGCGTCGTCTTTCTGTGTCACACGTTCTTTGATTCACAGGTCCCTCTAAAATAGCAGACACCAGAAAAGGAGCTTAGTTTTATTCACTTATTCTTCATCGTGAAGATTTTTTTTTTTTTTATAAGTCTGAGAACTAAATCAGGAAACATTAGCAGACTGCTGATTTCAGTCTTTGAATCCAGCAGCTCACTGCTGTGTGTGTGTTTTGGGTTATGGTGATGTTTTATTTGATATTTCTGACCGAGTTATTAAAAATCCATATCCCTCGTGCTCTCCTCAGTTCTACGTGATCGAGTACGCGGCGTGCGACGCCACGTACAACGAGATCGTCACAGCGGAGCGCATCAGGCCTCTAAACCCCAACAGCCCCTCCTCTCGAAACTCCTTCCACAAGGTCCCCATCCCAGTCCCAGAAGACCTGAGGGACATGTGAGTCCGGCTTCTTACAGATCCAATGTTCAGGCACATTTTGGTTTGAGTTTCTTTGCAGAGCAGTGTGGTCGTAATGGTGGTGACTCTCCTGTGGATTGTTTTCTTATCGACAGCTGTGCAAATGACAGCATTCACAAAGACTTCAGGAAAGCTATCGGCGCCAACTGCATCTTCTACAGCGCCCAGACACACGAACTCATTGTCCTGGTAAGTACTTTGAATAAACACCTCTCACTTTGAGCATAATGTGGCAGCCTTGTCATACATCCATCGATTGGAGGAATAATCCACAGGAAGTAAAGTCGCTCGTATAAGGGAGAGATCTTGATCATAGGCTGTGCGTGAGGATCACATGCATTCTGAACAATGTGTCTCAATGCAGAATGAATTTCATTCAAGGTGTTGGTGACAGATTTCTTGTTATTGTGAACAAACTGATGGAGTGGGTGGCATCACATGTAAACAAGCATGGCAGAAGAGTTTCAGATCGTCAGTGGCTGAATCATCAGATGTTCAGAACATGTGGGACTGATTGTAGATGCTGTTCCTCTTACAGCTCACCAATAGTCAAAAAGTTATAGTTGATGGTTTGTGGAGTCTAATTTTGATTCAAGATAGTGTTATGACTTCTGTAGTAAATAAGAAGCTAAACATTTAATTATTTTTTGGTCTATTTTGATTTATTATACATGCCTGACTTGTGTTTTTGTCAATTCCGATGAATACAAGAATCCCAAAATATATTTAAGATATAGGAAGTGTATGGAAGTATTGGTTGTTTGGACTTTTAGATGTCTGACTCCATCTTGTTTATAAATCATCAACATGCTTTATTATGCAGCCCTTCAACAAACAACAGTTCCAGTTGGGTGCAGACGATTAGGAGGTTCTTTGGGAGTGTCTTCAGGGACATTTTTGTTTAACTGTCAGCTTTGTTTTACTACTGAAGTATGCTGTGTCATCACAGCAAGCTATAAATGGCTCTCTTAAGACTTTCGAGAGACTGAGTCTGGATGCATCTAGCACACAATTTAAAAACAAGTGTGACTGTTGTAAAAATCACTCAAGGAGTGTTGTAAATTGTAACGAAATGGTCAGTGTCATTGTGAATGAGTCCAAAAGTCTTTATGGCATCTGCAGGTTCCACTTTTAAGTTCTGGTGGTAAAGTTTCCCTGCAGGCCAAAAGAAAGTGAATGAAATGAAAAGTACAGCAGAAGAATTGCTTTACTTTGTGACCACTTGTGCTTGAAGATGACAGCGCTCAATTTGAAATTACTTTTAAATTTGAGTGAACATAATGCTCAGCAACAAATCCACTAAACGGTTTTAAAAATCAGAATTCAGGGATTATGAAAAAAACAAAAAACTGTGCTCTCGAACTTGTTGTAGTTTAAGAAATTTTTTATGATTCCATCAACTTTCACACCGTTTTGTCTTCACAGTCTACAAACGATACCACAGTAAAGCGTGCAACTCTTCTGAGTGACATGCACTTCCGGAGCATCCGTACCAAGCTAATGCTAATGTCCCGCAACGAAGAAGCCACCAAACACCTGGAGGTAAATGCCACACCCCCTTTCTGTCTGTCCAAAGCAAACTCTCCCTGTGTTTCATCACACAACACAAACCATGTGCTTTCCCCTCCCAGACAAGTAAGCAGTTAGCATCGGCGTACCAGGAGGAGGTGCGGGTTAGGGAGGACCTGATGGGCCTCGCCATCGGCTCGCATGGTGCCAACATCCAGCAGGCGAGGAAGGTGCCCGGCATCACCGCCATCGAGCTAGAGGAGGAGAGCTGCACCTTCAGGATCTATGGCGAGGTAAGTTATGTGTGTGTTTATCTAAATAGGATTGTCCTTATTGTGCACAGTGACTGAGGCTGCTGTCTCCTGTTGGGTTGGGTTGTGTTGTGTTGCAGACCCCAGAGGCGGTCAAGCAGGCTCGAGAGTATCTCGAATTCAAAGAAGACTACTTTCAGGTACCCAGGAACCTCGTAGGTGAGTGAACAGTGCAACATTCCTAAGAGCTCATTTAGTCGGTGACAACATCTCACACTTCATCACCACATCATATTCGTGCTAACTACACTCCAACTCCTTTATCGTGGCATTCTTTCAACTCCTTTTCCTCCCTCGTTTCCCTCGCACAGGTAAAGTCATCGGCAAGAACGGCAAAGTCATCCAGGAGATCGTGGACAAGTCGGGCGTGGTGCGCGTCAGGATTGAGGGAGACAACGACAAAAAGCTTCCCCGGGAGGAGGTAGGCAGGCAGGGGGCTGGCAGGGACGACATTGCCGGCAGCAAAGAGGTGAATGGACCGCACAGCTGGTCTCCCCCCCGTCGTCTAAAACTACCTTATCCCCCTCCCACACACACACACCCCATTCCCCCTTTCCCCAAAACAAGCACAGCTATCTAACCAGGCAGAGTGTGAACGTCCCGTGTGCCGTCTGCTTTGACTCCACTCCATTCTGCTGCTGTCTCTCCTCTCTGTCACTAGTGCTTCAGTTTTCATTGCTTTCAGTGCACACAGCCCACTTCTCTGCATATGTCAGTTATACTGCGTGTGTGGGCACTTTAGCTGTCTCTGATGGGTCTGTTGAGTGCGCTTTATGCAATTCCTAAGCTTACAATCACTCCTCAAATTATATTTCACTAATTCAAATGTGTTTTTACATGTTGTGATCGCTCCTCTTCCACACGGCTAACTATTGACCTTTCTGTATTTTCCCCTCAGCTGTGAAATAACTTGTTTTTTTTGGTTTTTTTTTGTTTATGCTTCATCAGGGCATGGTTCCCTTCGTCTTTGTAGGAACTAAAGAGAACATCAGCAACGCTCAGGCTCTTCTGGAGTACCACGTGTCTTATCTCCAGGTCAGTCACTCCCATTCTCGCCTCTAGATGGCAGCACTGTCCTGCACGGTCTGTTTCTGTCACTCAAAGTGCTTCTAAAAGGAGAATGTGAATTCACAGTATTCCTGCCCTGCCTTAAGAACCCACCACACGAGCCTTGGCTGTATAAAATGTATTTCTTCGATGCTCCTGTGAGTGTTTTTAGTGCCAGAGTTTGAGTACAGTGTGGGAGTCTGGGTAGGCTTGTTTCATGTTGGTCACCTGCCTTGCACCACATGAGGAAGCTGCTGAGAGCGCCTCATTTTGCCCTTACCTCATGTGCTTTTATAAATAGTCCGTCTCTCTGGCATGGAGTGAAGGGTACGCCAGAGTATAGATTACCACCTATCTGGACCCCTCAGCTTTCAAAAATAACCCCAGACCCCCGCCTCCACCTCGCCCCGCCTCACTTCCTTCACACTTAGTGCCGAGGATCAGCTGTCATTGGTGGAGACAGCTGTCATGCCACCAAGCCAGACCCCCCCTCGTCCAAATCGCTCGCCATGAAAGCAGAAAGTGCTGGCAGGGCACGCCTGTTTAAGACACTGTTGCTCAATCCCCTCGTGTGTGTGTGAAGAAGGCTCATAATGAGAAATGTCAAAAGAGATAATGTTTTGTGTCTTCAAACGCTATTAGATTATACCTTCAGCTTTAGTTTGACAGTTTTGTGTGTATGATGGAGGGGAACTCCCAGTTAACCAAACCAACAGTCTGTCTGAACCATGTTGGTATCCGTGACTCAAACTGAGAACATCTAAGACAGTAAATCGGCTGCAAATCGCTCAGCTGTCTTCATACCATCAGAACAGATGACCAAGTAGATTGTGGTCTCGCTCTGAGTTGCAGCTCAATCTAATGTTTTCTGTCAGTCAGCTGTGGAAAAATGCAGCTGCTCAACATAACTGACCAGTAAAAACGCAATACTACGAATAGTGTTTATCTCAGAATGATCGCTGCACATGCAGCGAAGCCCCTCTGATTTCTGTCAGAACAAACCTACAAAGATCTTCACATTAGAATAGAACCGACTGTAAAGTAAGAGAGCTGTTTTATTTAATGACAGCTGAGAATTAGCTGATAATTATACTATTGAGCACTAAGTGGACCATGAGTCAGAACCTTCCTTGAGGAGATGAAGAGTGTTTAACACTGACTGCAGTCTTTTCTGGTGACATAAAGGGTCTGCCAGTGTCCCCCTGGTTGACTCCTGTTGGAAATGCCACCTGGCCCGAGGCAGTGGGGTCGGCCCATAGAACTCCTTTCCAAGTGTGGGAGAGTCCCTCTGTAGATTTGGAGTGAGCTGTGGGGGGTTGGTGGTGGTGGTGGGGGGGTCTTCCGGCCCGTTTGCTCTGTATATTGCCATTGAGAGCAGGAAAGAGTGTAGGTGATGTACGGCACTGTGCCCAATGCCTTTTGAGTTTGGGAATGTCTGCCTTCAAAGTCTTCAAATCCACACCACTGCAGGAGTTCAACATTTGTGGAGCTTGAAATAATTAGTCTGTTTAAAACCGCAGTTGGATCCCAGAACATTACTGGGATGTGTGAAACAACTGAGAGTGTGATTGCCTCAGTCTTAATTAGATTCTGATAAATAAGCTTTATGATACTGCAGTTATTAATTTGTTTCGTTGTTCTCTGTTCATTTTAGTATTGTGTTATAAACGTGTGTAAAACTGGAGTCCTGTATGTGAGTGTTTTAGGTTGTTCATGCATTAATTTAGTTTTTCATCACACTGATCTGTTAGTATCATATAGAGGCTTTGCCTATAACAAACACTCATATTGTAGAGTTGTGAATGAATTTATAGTCACAAGGAGAAAATGCCAATATTGTGGATTCAAAAGTTGCTTGGTGATGATGAATGGGACGTTGTGAATTAATTTGTGGCTGATGGAGAGCAGTGTACGGAGGCTGGATTTTAACCCTTCGTTTGCCGAGAGGACGGGCTCTGAAGTCGATGTGTGGCCTCGTCCTGCAGGAAGTGGAGCAGCTGCGCCTGGAGCGCCTCCAGATCGATGAGCAGCTCCGTCAGATCGGGGTCGGATATCGTAACCCCCCCAGCAGAACCAGCGGCCCCGGCAACGAGCGTGAGAAAGGCTACCTGACGGACGAGAGCAGCAACTCTCTCCACGCTTCTCGTACCTACGGAGGCCGCGGGCGAGGACGGCGGGCCTCCAACAGCCAGTACTCCGGATACGGTGAGAGAGAAGAAACAATATGGCTTTAACTCATTAGCTGTTGTTGTTGTTTTTTTTTTGTTGTTCTAACGTTTGTGATCAATGCAGGCACAAACTCTGAACTGTCCAACGCCTCTGAGTCGGAGGACCTCAATGATCGGGACCAGAGACCACGCGGCGTCGGCAACGATGAGAGGGGCTCTCGGCGGG